>ML807535.1:324799-370091 GCA_009831015.1 Picea engelmannii
CAAATTTTCCTCATTCTCATCAAGTTGGTTTTGGTGAATTCGAAAAACACACAAAAGGTGTAGGCTTGAGAATATTAACCAAGATGGGTTATGAAAAAGGAAAGGGCCTTGGACGTCGAGGTCAAGGCATTGTAAATCCTATTCAGGTTGAGGAAAGGCCTCGATACTTAGGATTGGGATATGAAAGAGGGGACCCTGGAGTCTTCCAAGATAGGTTCCAAAACTTCGGAGGCAAGTAAAGCTTCAAATGGCCAACTTAAGACATTGCAAGAACACTTCACAAAGGGAAATGGTGCATCACTTCAGGGTTGCGGTAGTGAATGCAAGTCGTCTCCAAAGAAAGGTGAAGATCAGCATGGAAGGTATAATGGTCATGTTTTTGTTAATTCTCCTTTTGATTATAACAAGCATAATCAAGTAAACCAGAACTTGTGGAAACTTTATCCATGTGCTTATTGTCTTTCACCTAAGCATTGTGTTGCCAAGTGTTGGAAGAGACAAACTTTGTACAGGAAACCTATGTCATCCAAGAAGGAAACGCAGCATAAAGGTTCAAGTCCACAACGGAAGAAGGAGAAGGTTAAGCAGGTCTGGATGCCAAAAACTCGTTGTACATTTTGCAGCAAGAGTGGACATCAAAAGGCTAGTTGTTGGAAGCTTAATCCGGAGCTTCATCCCAGGAAGGACAAAAGGGTTTTGCATGTACCCACGAAGGAGGAAGGATTACCAGCGAAGCGAGAGGAACATCGTGAAGGAAAGAAAACAGTCACTTGATTCTGCCAGAAGTGGATGTCTCAACTTCATTGTGTTTTGCTTCCCCTAATGTAATCATCTTTCAGAGACAAAGAGCAAGCCGGGTGGCCTATCCCAAGCTTTTCGAATGGTCAGTAACCTTTTGGGGACCAAAAGGTCTTATTGTTGGGAGGTGTGATCCGAAATCGGATTCAGAAGCCTGTCAAGGCATGAAAAATGCTCAAAAATGAAAGTGCTCGGAATCCGACGAAACCAACACCATTGCGTCTGTCTCATCTTCCTGATTCCGGTGGTATAATTTTTATGTCAAACGGAGTCCGTATGAAGAAGATATCGCATTCTGTCCGCCAAGCCAAACAGGCAAAATTTTGGGTGCTGACTGTACCTGTCTGTATAGTCTGTACATGACACATGTCAATCCGTACAGGACACGTGGCAGGTTCGTACGCTGACACGTGGCAGGTTCATACAGGTGATGTGGCAGCACCAGGAGATGACACGTGGTAGGTCCGTATGACGACACGTGGCAGGTTCCATACAGGACACGTGGCGGCTCCAGGGAGTGCCACGTGTCAGGCTGATTTGGCATTTTTTGCATGCAGTTGGACCAATCCTAAAGTGACACATGTCACCACTAGAAGGGTGACACATGGCACGGATAACGTCAGCGGATGACATGGCATGGATGACTGGACCGTACGGCTTCTGACGTGGCGCTGACGTGGCAAGCTGACTGGGCGTACGGTAAGGATGACATGGCAGTACGGTAGATGATGCGTGGTTGGAACATGGGCCAATCATCAGATGACACGTGTCATAGTTTGATTGGTTGTAAAGGTGCCACGTGGCCCAGTCAAGGGCTGCCATGTGGCACCCTGTGGTTGGTTGTTGGTTTATGTGTAAAAGCTATGGTTTGGACAAGTTTCGAACCGGTGACCTCTCGTAGCGCCAAGGACTGGCAGGGCTGGGCTAGCCACCCACCCCGCCAGTGGTTCTTGTTAAATATTCGGCGCAATATATATTTAATTTTGTGCGTTGGGTTATTCGGCGGGGAGTCGGGTCGGGGCTTAGCCCTGACCCCCGGTTATATTCGTTTTATGTGACCATGTATTGGGCGCGGGAGTTATGGGGACCATTAAACCACGCGGTTAGACTGTTATACAACGGTTATTACAAATGTAAACCCATAGTTTTATATTGTGTTTAAACCACGGCTATATGCCATGTTATATGACCATGACCTGGAGCGTAAAAGGGGTGGCCCGCGCTAAGCGCGTGGCCACATGATTCCATATGACCACGCCCAAAGGGAGCGCGCCCAGGACTAGGGGGCTAGCGCCTTATTTTGGTTCAAAAATGGGTTATAACTATATTATATAGTTAGAAAATGGGTTTTGTAACTGCATTTTGAATTTTTAATGTAATTAATCCATTTTTAAGGGTTATTGAGCATTTTTAGAGCCTAAATTCGTGGAGGAAGTTGGAGATGGATAACCAACTTCCCCACTATTTAACCAAGACCATTTTGAGGCCAAAAAGGGGACATTTTGGACAGCTTTTGGACGGTTTTGGAGAGCAGAGATGTTGAGGCAAAGCCAAGTCAAAGCCAGTTTGAGGCAGAGAAGTTGTTGAGGAGGAGATGTTGTTGGACGATTTATGAGAGCTTCGGACATCCGTTTCGCGTGTCGTCTTTTGTGCAAGATTCTAGAGATCTGGGCGAACATGACCAGATCAGTCTGGAAGCCATTCGACATTGTAATGATGTACCATTAAGCTTTCAAAAAGAAATAAAGAAGCCTCCCCCACAGAGAAAAGGCCCGGAGACGTAGGCAAAGTTGTGCCGAACTCCGTTATCAACCTGTGCATTTTGGTTTGTTGTTTTTCATTGCATTTCAGATCTGCATATATGTCTATGGTTGTATAATTCATTCTCTTTTCTCATTCTTTCGCTAAGTTTCTCAATGGTTAATTAATGCATGCAAATAAAAACTCAACCATAAGTCATTCGAAAAATCCTGACGGATCAGAGGTCCATTCTCTTGGGTGGTACAGGTTGGGTAGAAGAGAGTTGGGTACTTGGATTGTTGTGATTGTTGGGAAATCTTGTGAGATATTGAGTTTTGACTAGTGTGGGAAGCCAAGTAACACTCTGGAACCATCCTTATGGATTCATAGCCCTGGCTCAGGGGTGACACTGTTGTTGAGTTTTGGAGCAACAGTGTATATGGTTGGGTGGCACGTCCTTGGTCTGCAGCCAGTTGGCATCATATTTTATAAATATAATTTCTCTCTGATATGGTATTAATTATATGTTTATGAATGTATTATGTTGTGTATTTATTTATCGTATGATTGGATCTTTAGGGTATGCATGCTTGTTGGTTATTGTTGTGCATGTCACTAAATCTTTTCTTTTATGCATCCTTATTATTTTAAAAGGTATCGGTAAGAGAAATAATTCTAGTGGTGGGTTTGAAGGTGGTGTACCCCAGCCTGTGGGTGGTCAGGGTGCGTTACAAAAACATTCACAACTTTCTACAATCCTTCTTTCGATCATCAAAAAATTCTTCAATATATAATGGTTGGGAATGTAAATCAACCTCCTCTGAGGGTATTCAATAAGGTTGCAGCTAGATATGCTCCTCTTGTACTACTTGAAAATATTAATGATCTTCCTTATAATAATTTAAAAATGCTTCCTAAGTTCAATAGTGAAAATGAGGTCACAGTTGCATAACATCTAGCTTTCTTTGATAAGTTTGCTAATAATTTTGGTATTGAACATGAAGATGTTTATATGAGACTTTTTGTACAAACCTTTGAGGGAGGAGTGAGAACATGGTTTAAGGGGCTCTAACCAAATTCTTTAAATTCTTAGGATGCCCTAGAAATTGTGTTTCTTAGGCAGTGGGGTGAGAAGAAATATCATCTTTATTACCTAACTGAATTTGGAGCTTTGAAACGAAAAAAATATTGAATCAGTTTATGATTTCATTAAAAGATTCAATAAAACTTATAGTAAGATTCCAGTTGATGTTAAGCCTTCAAAACCAGTTGCAAAGGTTACCTTTGCAGGAGATTTTGACCCATATTTTGTTTTACTTTTAAGGGAAAGAAGGTATAGAAATTTATCCTATATGCAAGAGGATGCAATTGAATTGAATCAAATATGATGGAATCTGGAAAATTTAAAGTTAAAGTTGAAATAGGGATTAGAGAAACAAGAAAATTTAGAGAACGGGGAGGTTCATCTAGTACAAATACAAACTCTCAAGATGAAAAGATTGAGGAAATGGTTAAATTAATAAAATATTTATCTAAGAAATCAACCAGAATGGAAGTTGATAGGGTTAAAACTAAACCTAATATTATAAACCCTAATCAATTTAGAAGGAATTTTAATCCTCGGTTTTAGCTAAGACCGCCTATGAACAATGATCAACAAATTCAAGCTCCTTTGAAAGATGAAAATATGTTGGAAGGAGATGAAGATTAGGAAAGTGAAAATACAAAAGAAATGAATTTAGATGGTCAGGATGAAGTTAATCCACCTGTCACACAAGAAGAATATTAGAAATCACTTATCTTTGGTCAGTTGTTTAATGAATAGAATGTCAACAATGTCGATACACCTTCTCCTCAGTATAGGTTATTTGTTTATGAAATTCAAGCTGAGTTACACAATAAATATGACCTTAGACCCATACCAAAGAATAATAAGGTTGTTGATTCTAGTAAACCAAAGATAATTTTGATAAAAGATAAGAGCAAAGAAGTTATTGTTGTAAAACAACAGTTTGATCAGTCAGCAGCCAAGGTCACATAAATTGAGACAAAAGAACAAGAAAAAACAATCAATTCTTTTAATCTGGAACATGAATTATGCAAAATCAAAATTCTAGTACAATTAGTAGAATTAGCTAAGAGTATGTTGTATAAAAAGAAAATTTCAAAGATCATTAATTTTTCAGACTTAGAGATTCATGTTGATACTATTAATCTTTAGGATGAGCGTCCTACAATAATGTTTGGACCTAATATTGAATATACTAGTGATTTAGTAGCCCCATTTTACATTTCTCTAACTGTACATGATCACCTTCATGTTATATTCAGGTGCATCACATAATATTGTGCCCAAGGTAATTATGGAAAATTTGGGATTACAAATAACAAGAATGTATCAATATCTTTATTCATTCGACTCTATGAAAGTGAAATGTATTGAATGATTAAAGACTTGGTAGTAAACTTAGCCTAAATCCCTGCAAAAGGTATCCTAATGGATGTGGTTGTGGCTGATGTGTCATCAAGATATGGGATGCTTCTTTCAAGATCTTGGGGAGCCAAATTAGGAGGATCATTATAGTTATACATGACTCATGCCACGATTCCACTTTTTGGTGGGAAACATACTAGATTATATAGGGAAACCAAATTGTCTTGTTATCGCACAAGTTGTATGTTGGGAAAGCCCGACCCAACCACCAATTGGAGACAACTAGGAGAGCACCTGCCCATTGTCACCTTAGGCAGGTGTTCCCGTCAATTTAGAGATGAGGTAGTCACCTCAAACGTGGAATCTCGATGACCCTAGGGGGATTGATATGGAAAAGGATAAGTATGAGTGTATTTCCCTAGAGGTCAATTCTATATGATAGTAAGATCTTGGAAAGGGGTCTTCAGAAGGTTCAAGGGTTTCCAAATGAGTTGGGTGACCCACCGAGAGTAAAGTACCTACCTAAGAAACAATAAAAGCCAAGGATACTTGAAATATGTTAGTTGGACAAGCAATTTAATATTGTTGTCCCTAATTGCAGAAAAATTAAATGATATATATCAGCTCAATAAATATAGCAAAGGATGCAATATAAGTGTTAAACATATGATAAAATAAACAAGAGGCCAGCTAGTGAAAGCTAGCTCAACTCATCAATGATTAAGCTATAAATCTAGCACAAAAAGCAAGGTTGAAACAAAAGGTTGTTGTAGTAAATAATGGTTGTAGAAAACCAAGCTTAACAGTGGAAAAAATAGCCATTGGAAACCACTTCTAACTAGCCCAATAGGTGTGCTATGGTTAGTAGAGAGTTAGGGAAAAGTTAGGGCTAAATCTTAGGGTTAGTTTAGGAGTTATTAAGCATTAGAGGGTTACTTTTTTGCAGCCCTACTGGCTGTAGGTTATTTTTGTCATAGCAGCAAGAATTTGTGGTTGAAAGGGGATGCCTCAATGAGGCAATGAAGCCAAAGTCTCAAGGAACATTTTCCCAAAGAGACAACTTTAAAACTTGAAAATTTCACGTTTACCAAGGCAGCAATTTATTTATCCAATGCAACAGTTAATGACTAGTGCCTTCAATAATTGGATTAATGGATTCAAGAAATAAATAGCTAGAGGTACTACCTCCTTTGGGGTGTAAATCCTCTTACTCCCCAAGGCAAGTATCTCTAGCTAGGTTTTAGGCTAAGAGGGTGTATGCACTTATACTTCTCTTAGCAAACCATTGCTAAACCAATAAAATGTAAGCATAAAATGATGGAGACTAAGGTGGGGGTGTATGCCCTTATACTTCCCACCTAGATCTAGAAAATAACCTTGACTTGAATAAAAAATGATAGCACAATATAAAAATACTTACGAATTCAAGGAAGAAAGCTAAGACAAACCACCACAATAGCTAGAGAATAGCCTTCCAATGCTAGCACATCACTTCCATCAACCAATAACCAAAGAGATATCCATATACAAGAGCACAAGAGAGAAACTAGTCAAAGAGAGTGAAAATTCCAGTCCAATACTTCTCACAATGGGAGAGTTATATTTTAAAATGAGATCTTATGATCTATATTTATACAAAATGTCGCTAACATAGTTTGTCCACATAATGTTAAGGTAAACCACAAGATTAGGGGTCAACAACCCCAATAATTCCCCTTTACAAAATAATATTAAACAATTCATTCTATTTTTTACTTTTTGCACAAATGAAAACCCTAAGAGTGACATCACCCCTTTAGGAGGGACGTTTTGGCACTTTTAGGTCAAATGTTCAGTTGGAGATGATAGGATTGGGCCTCAAAAGGATATATGTCTCCAATCCAACCTTATATTTCACAATCCAAGGGTTCCTTCCTTCAAAACGTGCAATGTGTAGTAATCACCACCTCAAGCCCCTCAAGCATGATGTCAATCCCCTTAAGGTGACATTTTATGCCTTTAAATAAAATTGTTTTTCTTGTGAGGGCATGGTGAGGTCGTACAAGGTTCCTTCTAGGCCTCCCAAGGTATGTGTCTCTCATCCAACATTTCAGGCCCTTGGCATCCAACCTACGGGATTCAAACCCCGTGGAGGCCCAAGCTAGGCTTGTTCCTCCAAAATTGTCCACCAACTAGGTCCTGCAAAACAAATAAGCATGGCCTCCAAGGATCTTAAGTCAAAATATCATGATGAGTAAATCAAATCAATAAATGAGCCACCTAAGAATGTGCATCAAATATTACCATGTCAAACAAGTAAGTGCTCAAAGACATTATGCGACTTGTCAATCTTGGATATGGGAGGGTTGACGAGGTGTCCTATTGGGTAGATCTTTCCTAGGTCAAGGAGTGTTTCCAAAGTGATCCCTCTGTAATCCATGTAAAGTGGATTAAGTGGTTAAGGGTCAAGACTCAATGGGAATGGGGTTCATGACATTCAATGGGTATTCATGGGTTCCTTTGTAGAGGGTGTGTGGCACATTCATTTGCAATGCAATTTTTCCAAGCCCATATTTTTTCCATTTTTTGTTTCCTTCATGTTTTAAGGACTAGTTGAAGGCCATTATCCTAACGTGTTGTCCATATAATGACAGTGTCACTCACAAAAACCTCACGAAAATGAGAAGGTTGTCTCGTGATGAGACCCCCTTTCTCACAGTTGTGCAACTGAGAGCCACAACCCTAGCTTGGTGGCCAGATGATGGTAATTTCATACCACTAGATACCCATGATCATGATAGGTCGGCTCGTGATGAGACCTCCTATCCTCCAACTAACCCTCTAAGAATTCTATCATTTATCCTTGTGGGTCCCCCTTTTCTTACAGATAAGCATTTTATTTCTTTCTTTGGGGATCCCTGGGCGAAGCATCTAGAAGGTTTATATATAGGCTTTCATATTTTACCCAACAACAATCCCTCTGGACCTTCAACCCCTTCTTCCCATAGAAAAATGGACAACCCATTCTTGGGTCAATACACCCTAAAATCCCAAGAGATAATGAAATGGGGGGTTTAAGTGATGAAAAGTTGTAAGTATGGTTGGGAACGGTAGGATGGCTCTTCAAAGGAGTTGGCTCTTCAAGGGAGTTTCTAGTAGCAAACCCATACCCGAGGAAGACCACTTACTAAGGCACAATGTCAACCACCAAGGTGAAACAGGGAAAAAGGCATAATGTCCAAGCATATGTCATGAAATATAAAGCAGTCTAAGATACAACATACTCAAATGTCTCAAATATTGAAATGACAGTCACCATAATACCTGAATTGTACCTCATGGAGCAAGGCCTAGTGCCTCTCGAAAGAGTTGGTGTGGTGGATGCCATCTGAAAATCTTTACCACTGTGGTGGTGAGAAGGATATCCATCTGTGCAAGTGGATACTAATGGTCATGTAGTCTATCAGCACTCCATATCTGCAACCTGATGGCCTCGAGACATGATCTCCTTATTTTTCCCACAAAATTTGGATAACATGGCCTATATAGTCAGTGAACCGAAAAATCCCAACAATTATCTTGTGTATGTTGTTGACCAAGATTTGGGAAGTTGTATATTATCTATAAATAGTGAGTTAGAATATTTTTCAGAAATAAAACAAATTGATCATTGTGAAATCCTTGTTGATATTGAAGAAGGGATGTGGAAGATGGTTTTTGATGGTGCATCTTCATGGGAAGGATCTAGAGCTAGCATTTTATTTGCATCTCCTTTAGGTAATAAAATTATCCCTTTTTTCTTTTAGATTATAGTTTGAGACAAATTCTACAGACAATGCCTGTGAATATAAAGCTTTGGTAATAGGCTTAGAAACAATTAGAAAATTGAAAATTAAACATTTAGTGGTTTATGGATATGTTGAATTAAAAGTTAAACAAATCAGGCAAATCTAATAGGAAAAATATCCAAGGATGAGAGAATGCAGAAACTATGTATGGGATCTAATTGAAAACTTGTTTCCGTCATTTAATATCCATGCAATACCCAGAATGCATAATCAACAAGCAAGTTTATTGGTTGTTGTATCCAATACTTTTAGACCACCAAATGTCACAAGTTTAGAATATCAAATTCAACTAAGGCATAGGTCTTCCATTCCAAATAATGTCCAACATTGGAAAATATTTGAGGATGATCAGGAAATTAAATAATTCCTCGAAATGGCAGAAGAATTTTCTAAAATTCGTTTAGATCGAGAAAATCAAAATGATGCAATTTGGACACAACAAGAAAATCAGACTGATGGAGAGCTCAAAAATAAAATCATTGAGCACAAAATGTTATTGTTAAAAAAAACAAATTCCAAACGGTTTAATACTATTAAAAAGAATTTTTTATCAGAATGACATTCCTTTAAAACCTTATGTACAACCACAATTAGATGAAGTGGAAGATTGTAATATTGGAACTGAAAAGAATCCTAAATTTGTAAAACTTTCTAAATATCTTCTTATTGAACAAAAACAGAAATATGTTGAGTTACTCAAGGAATATACTGGAATTTTTGTTTGGTCATATGAAGACCTTAGAACCTATGATCCTAGTATTATACAACACAAAATTCCCTTGAAACATGGTGTGAAACCTTTGAGATAAAAATTTAGGAAGATTAACCCCATCTTACTTCATGTCTTAGAGAAAGAGCTTAAAAAAATAGTGGATGCAAAAATCATTGTACCACTTAGATATTCTGTTTGGGTGGCCAATCTTGTGCCTGTAAGAAAAAAGAATGGGGAAATCTGATTATGTCTAGATTTTATGAATCTTAACAGATCATCATTGAAGGATAACTATCCACTTCCAAAAGTGGACCACATTCTACAAAGAGTGGTAGGTGCCAACATGATTTCTATGATTGATGGTTTCTTTGGTTATAATCAGATTACAGTACAAGAAGAAGACAGAGATAAAATTGCATTTACCACACCATGGGTAAAATTTGTGTACGATAAAATGTCATTTGGTTTGATGAATGCAGGGGCCACATTCCAAAGAGCCATGGATATTGCATTCGTTGGTGAAAAATTTAATTTTGTGGTTATTTATTTGGATGATTTGACAATGTTTTCTTATTCTAATGAAGAGCATTTGAAACACCTTAGACAAACTTTCAAAAATTGAAAGAAATATGGCTTATCATTAAATCTTAAAAGGTTTCACTTTTCTATGCAGGAGGGAAATTTACTTGGTCATATCATTTCTCAAGAAGGAATCAAAATTGATCCAAAGAGGATTGAGGCAATTGACAGCATAAATTTGCCTAGAAACCAAAAAAAAAGATTCAATCCTTTTTAGGTAGAATCAATTTTTTGAGAAGATTCATCCCTAACTTTGTAGAGATTGTTAACATCTTAACAGATATGTTGAAAAAAGACAGTGAGGTTAAATGGTCAGCAGAGGAAAAAGTTTCATTTCATCACATTAAGAAATCTCTAGGAGAAGCACTAGTTTGGGTAAGCCCGGATTATTCTAAATAATTCAGTATATTCTCCTTTGCTTCTGAAAATACTATAGTTGTTGTTCTTTTACAAAAAAATGATGAAGTTTTTGAACAACCAATTGCTTTCTTCAATAAACGTATTAGAGACTCGGAATTAAAATATAACATTATGGAAAAACAAGCTTATGCAATGGTGAAAGCATTAAAATATTTCATGATTTATATTTTGTATTCTAAAATCATTGCATATGTTCCTAGTAGCATAGTTAAAGAAATTTTGAGTCTGCCTGACAGTGATGGAAGGAGAGGTAAATTCTTAGCTAAAATAAAAGATTATGACCTTGAAATTAAACCCACCAAGCTCCAGGGTCTAGAAAAGTTGTTGGTTGAATCTAATTTCAAAGTCTTAGGAATTAATCTTATCACTTCAACTTCTGAAAATCCTTAAATAGAAGAAACTAATGAGCAGCAATCTGTGAACATGACAGATGAAAAAATTTCCTCTTATCTTTGGTACAGAGATATCATTTCATATTTGAAAACACTTAAGTGTCCATCAAATATGACTCTAGTGAAGGCTAGATCACTAAGACTACAAGATATCAAATATTGCATAATAAGTGAGAAGTTTTACTGGAAATATACATTAGGTTTTATGTTGAAATGTCTGGTTGAATCTGAAATTGAAAATGTAATTAATGAGTTTCACAAAGAAATATGTGGGGGACACCATGCATGGAGGGATACAACACATAAAATCCTTAGAGCATGATATTATTGCCCTAATTTATTTTCAGATGTTAATGCAAAGGTTAGATCCTGTAGAGAATGTCAATTTTTTGCAGGAAAATAATATTTACCCTCCTTACCCCTAGTACCAGTTAAAGTTGAAACTCTTTTCAACAGTGGGGTTTAGATTTCATAGGAGAAATTCACCCTTTCTCTAGTGCTCAGCATAAGTGGATTATTACTGCCATTGACTATTTTTTAAATGGGTGGAAGCAATTCCAACCAGAAATGAAACTGATAGAGTGGTAATAATTTCTTGAAAAAAATATCCTAACTAGATTTGGTTGTCCATGAAACATTATCACAGATAATATACAATCTTTTATATCTGTAGCTATGATTAATTTTTGTCAAAAATATAATATAGTTCTTGGGCATTCAAATACATATTATCCTCAAGGAAATGGACTAGAAGAATCTTCTAATAAAAGTGGAAATTGACTGGTAGAATTATTAAAAAGATTATGACTGACAACAAGAAAGCTTGGCATTCTCATTTGAAGTATGATATTTAAGCAAACATAATCAGCACAAAAAGATCAGCATGTACTTCTCCTTATCGGTTAGTTTATGGTATGGATGCAATTCTACCTATTAATCTTGCTTTTCCTTTTACGAAATTATTTCAGGAAATTGGAGAGGATCCAAATGATCTGACGAGGAGAATTAACCACATTATCAAAGTCCAACAAACTAGAGAACAAGTCAATGAAAAGTTTCAAGAATATCATGATAGGATCAAGGCTATATTTGATAAAAGAGCTCAGGACAAAAATTTGTTTTTTGGAGATTTGGTATTGAAATGGGATACTAGAAGAAAAGACCCTTGAAAACATGGAAAATTTGATAACTTGTAGTTTGGACCATACAGGATTGCAACTATAGAAGGAATAAATTCCTTCTCTCTTCAAAATTTGAATGGAAAAAGTTTATAAGCACGTGTCAATGGGCGTTATTTAAATCATTTCTTTTAGTAGATATCTTTAATTTTTTTTTTCATTGTAGATATTGGTTTGATTTTGATTGACATTGGCAATTTTAATTCATTTTAAATCCCCGATGGGTTAAGAACTCATTTTATGAATTACAACCCAATTATGGCAATTTTTTGTTTTATTTTCTTAGGTAATAAAATTCTCCAAACCAATAGTAATTTTCAGTTGAAGAATATAATTTGTTTTGTTTGTGATTAATTAGAAATTTGACTTGGTATTCTTTCAAAGCTAGTTTTAGTTTTTTTTTTTTTTTGAATAAATGAAATTAAACCTTTCTATCTTACCCAAATATTTATGGAATTGATAAATCTAATCAATGAAATAAAAACTTAAACATGTTGTTATTACAAGTTTGGTGAATTTTTTTATTCATTTCTTTATTTTAATTGAAAAAACATGTTTAGGGTAATCTTTTGAAAAGTATGTTTTGATATTCGACTATAGCTGACTAAATTTTCTCAAGTTTAAACCTTAATCATAAAAATGCAAACATATAAATTTTACCTATAGGAGAAGCTATAGATAGATTTGAAGAAAATTTAGTCTCAGAGTATACTTATACTTGTAAGTAGTGCTACTTTATTTTATATCAAAAACAGATATCATCCCTTGTGTTATTTAACACATTGATTGTCCCCACTTCAAATGCAATAAAGTAAAATTTTAAAGACAGATGAGGAAAGAAAATTTATTAATGATTTCCCCCATCTTGTCCAAAAGAGATGATGAAAAGAAATTCATAAATGATTGCCATCATCTTAAATTAATCAAATTATAAACATGAAGTGGTGAAAGGAAATTCAATTTGAGGTATGCAGATAACTACACTTGGGCTATGGATGTATGTTGGCAGTGAAGCAATATCTGTGATCTCTTAAATGTTGTTTCTACATTCTTTTTTTATTAATTTGTTATTAATTATTTTTCAGTGATTTATGGATCCTTATCTGATTAGGTCTTGTCTAAACTAAATATCTAAAGCCTTGAGTTAAGACAAAACTAGTTAGAAATCTAGTATTTAAGCTAAATTTAGATTGATTACTTTAAACAACTCTTGAGTAAATTTTAATAAGAAAATGTTTAATTAGTCTTTCTTGAATTTTTTATTCGAACATGTATCAGTTTTGACTATTGACATATTTATTAATTCTTATGTAAGATTTATCATAAAAGAAAGGATTTTGTTTTAAGTTTCTTTGAATAAATTTTTATTTTCTAAGAATAATGACTCCATTACCCAATAAAGGCACTTGGTCTGCATGTTCTTTAGTGCCTCACGGGGAGACACAATCCCCAAATGGAGCCTAATGGTGTAACATAAGTCAAAATAAAAAATCAAAAATTCAAAATTTCAACTTTTATTTGAATAAATCTTAGAAATAGTTCAGTTTCGGATAGTGTTCAGGATTAATTTTAATTTTATATGCTTTATTTGAGTCTAAAGCTTCATGTATATTAGTTGCAGGTGTATTCATGATCCTCCAAATGAGCAGATTAATGAATTTTAGAATTCCTTTTCTACGAGAGATCGTGCACTTGAAATCGATGGTTGCAAATGATGCTCTCGCAAATCGACAGTTTTTGTCAATCATCAGAGTCCCCTCATCGAACTCTCTCGCATCCTAAATTTCAGTTACTCCTATGGGTACTAGCCAACCAATGGCCTAGATCTAATGGATGATCAAATCAATGGCTCAAAATTAGCATGGAAATATTTCCTTAGCTGAATTTACTTTTGACTACGGCTAAATCAACAACCTCCATTTGTTTTTGGAATGTCTGATGAACGGTCGGATGAGAATCTTGTAACAACAGCCTATCAGAGTCTACCTTTTTAGAGTTCATTTAGCATCACAACTCTGAACGAATTCACTACGATGGATGGTTCAGATCATTCGTTGGAAATGAGACTGATCAACGATCCAGATTTAATCTCACAATCTCTCATCGGACTTCCACATTTATCTGCAGCTCTGAATTAGGTAATTCAATGGATGTTCAGATGAGAATATCGGACTCTTGTCAAGTGAGTTAGATCTATAGATGAGATTAGATCTCGGAGTTTCCTGTCAAAATCCAAAACCTTTTGCAGTTATGATGAGTGTCTACCAATGGACGTCCCATATTTGATCTCAGATCCTGCCAACTGAAATAAATCAATGGTCCAAATTCATTCTTGGGACCCAAAATTTTCAGCTAGATGATGTGTCAGCGTTCCAACAAAGCATTACCAAGGCCAATCATTATTTACTACGTGGACACAGGAAACCTATTGGATATATAGGTCAGCACTCCAAAGTTGGGTGACACATGTCACACATGTCAACCACCTCAGCGCCAACATGGACCAATGGAAAATGGAAATGTATCCAGACTAACGTCAACATAACGTTGTCAATGCCTTAGTGTTACACATCAAAATTGCTCATTTGGATAAGTGTCGCATGTCCCTCTCAGTTGTCGTAAGTGTCGCACCTTTCCTGCAACTTTCACAAGTGTCGCAAGTTGGTCACTAGTGTCGCAAATGATGTTCAGACATGTTGTCATGACTACGACACTAAGGAGGCACTTATAACACCTCATATGACTGATTTGAAGGAGGAGAACTGGTTCACTGGAGTAAAATAACTCTTAACACCTGAAGAGGTCTTTTAATCAAGAGTTTTGAGGGTGAACGCTCCCCTGAAATAGCCTTAGGAGCACTGGCACTCCCCTATAAGGTCTCAGGGAGCGTTATAACGCTTCCTCACCCCTCTGAAGGAGCGTTGCCCAATTTTGAATCGCTGGCGCTCCCCTTATGCCTCTCTGGGAGTGTTCTAGCGCTCTGATGCCCCTTTTGAAGGAGCACTCCCTAATCTGGGTCAGTTGTTATCCCAGTGAGGAGAATAAGGAAAGGATCTTTCGAGATTAGGAGGTAGTTGTACTCAAATTCTTGGTTTCATCAAGAGATCCCTGATCTAAGGAGGAGGTTCTCAACTTGTTCTAAACATAACTCAAGAGGTTAAGCCCCTCTTAACCTATATAAGCAAGCTCTATGATGGTGGAAAGGGGGAAGAAGAATTGGATACATGAAACTTATGATCTTGGAGGAAACTCACAGTCAGCCAAAGGAGAGTGATCAGTGAAGTTGTTGTTATCCAAATTGTGGAAATTTCAGGCAAGGGTTAGACGAAGAGGACTTGACGAAGCTGTCGCATTCGCATCTACGATTGCAAGTACTACTGTCGTTATTCTCATCAATATGACACGCTTGGCTTGTTTCTTTCTAGTTTGTGTCTAATGTCACATGAACTTATCATTAGTTGATAGATCTGTTTTCAAGCTAACATCAATAGAGTAGGAAGCAGTCGTATACTGTTTTGTCCGCAGAACTCAGTGAGGAGCAAAAGGATTGGAGCGCAACTCAGAGCGTGCAGGGACAAACGTCGATAAAAAGGTACTTATGTCATCCTTCCTTCTCATGTGTTAGTTTAGATAGATTTTAAAGGAAGTCAGTGTCCATGATAAGCATTTTTCTGTCTAGGGTTAAGGCCAAGCTCTAGAGGTGATCTACCTGTCCGCAGGGAGATTTTCCTACAACACTTAGCCAATTTTTGTTTTGTGCACATGAAAGACGAATCTAAATTGACTGCTCTGATAAACAATGTAGATTTATTCTCAGACTTTTACATCACCCCGATAAACGGTCTAGATTCATTATGGGCATTGAATAAAGCGTATTAGTAGAGCACTAGTCTAGAAAATCAACAGCTTCCACGTATATAGAAAATTTTAACCAGCAAAGTTAGGTCTCGCGGCTTAAAATAACATAGCATTAAGGTTTCATAGCTTGTTCACTTTGTATTCAAACCATTTATGAAAGTCTTATATATATAAAGCTAATTAAAACAAATTTCCCAATGAATGTGTGATTAATAGAATCGAGATTAATTGTCATGATAGCTTTTCGGGATCGATCCAGCGGACATTGTTTCTCATGTTTGTTACAGGTTTAATTTGGGTATTTGGTTAACAAAATGAGGAGGTTTCTCTTCAATGGTTGAAAAAATCTAAGAAACATTTGATTAATCCATTTTTAGAATTTGAAGGATAAAATAACAATTTTATGTTGTATTTATTTATATAAATATTTATTCAAAAAGATGGTAAAAGGGACATTTTGTTGGAAGATTAGTTGTTGTCATTGATGTCAACCCTAGTCATGGGTTTTGGACCACAGGATTGATAAAGGTATTTGGACATGAAGGACAATGCACATGCATATGCAACACCCATGAATGGATAGTATACATCATGTTGTTTCCGGTGGTATGTGGCACATCACATGGATCCTCATGCTTGAGGAGAAATGAATTTTTGAAGATGACAAAGTGAATTGAAGAAGGAAGTACATGTAGGCCTTGAAGATAATTAAAGAAAAGAATTACAAAATAAAAAAGTGTCAAGTCGGCCCTAATGTTAAAAGGAAGTGACATAAATGGTATAAATAAACATCATTATACATTCATTTGATACAAGTCAAATTTCAAAGGAAATAAGAAGAAAAGAAGGTCAGATTTCAAGGGAGGATGAAGTCTTTTGGTGATGTGTTCTAAGGTATGTTATTTTTAGGTCATCTTACCATTTTTGCTATAACTTTTTTTGTAGAAAGATTTAGATGGTGAAATCTCTATGGTATTGAGAAGACATATCAAGGTACCTCTGGTAAAAAAATTAGCTCTTGATTTGCTATAATTATGGAGATACACTCTGTGGAACATAGGGTTTGTGACCAGTCCTAAAGCTAGTTAATAAATAGGTGTTCCAGGTAAAACAGTCATAACTTCTTCATATAGAATCCAAATGAAGTTGTACCACTTCCATTGGAAAGAGTATGGACTATAGTTTCTTGTGTGCGAGTTTCACAATTAGATGTTAAATATTGAGAGCGGGGCATGCTGTACAAGTTGGGTCTTCTGAATATACCATAATTGAATAAAGTCTACCATTCTTTCTATAACCTCTTTTTGGGGAGGATTCAAGGAGTGAAAATTGGAGGAGTTTCAGAGAATACATTGAGTAATATTATCTACAGGATCAAAGTACTCCAAGAATTGAAGAATTGCATAAATTGAAGAAGTCTCAGGAAGCATTATCAGGTTCTATGTGATGATTGGTTGATGGTGATGATTTAAGGTAAAGTTTTAATATCTCTCATATATTCTTGGGTGGAAGGAAGGGGCAAGGATGGAGAGTTCAACTCTCTCTTTATATTGGAGGATTGTATCTTCCTCCTGGATTTTTATCCCTCCCTTTATATTTGGAAGTTGTAGCTACCTTTGGAAGTCATTACTTCCCTTGAACAATAACTATTGATTATTTCTCATATATTGTGTATGGTGTATTGTGATGTATTTGTGTAACTCTTATACTATTGTTCATTTATTATTTGATATAATTGAATGGTTTAAGTATAATTTGAAAAAGATTTTAAAATTGTACTTGATATTGATTCACCCCCCTCTCAGTATCAACAATTGGTATCAGAGAAGGTTACCTTCAGTATAGTTTAACCACTGGAAGGAAGATCCTATGCAGAAATGCAAGACAACATTCCAAATGGGATTCCACCATTTGATGGAAGTAATTTTGAATACTGAAAAAATAGAATGGAAACTTACTTAAAAGCTCTTGGGGCAGATGTTTGGCTCTCAGTTGCTTCAGGAAACAATGCTTTGAAGAAACCAAAGACTACAGCTCAGAAGGAAGCAAAAAGGAACAACAAACTGGCAATAGATACCATCCTAGATGGATTGACAAATTCAGTGAAATCCAAGGTGGGATCATGTGCATCAGCGAAAGATCTTTGGGACAAGCTACAAGACCTTTATCCAAGGGAAGAAGCAGAAAAAGAAGAAAAATTTGAAGAAGATTACAACATCTCAAATTTCAAAGAAGAAAATAGAGGTCAGTTCTTTTTCTTTAATTGTGAAGGAGTAGGACATGTTGAATTTGAATGTCCTCATCCAAGGATTGAAAGAGATGACAATGAAGAAGAAGAAAATCATGAAGTAGAAATGATTCAACAAGAAGATGAGAATCTTAAAAAAATGAAGCATGTTGCGATTGAAAATAGCAAGCTCAAAGACACGCATAGAAAACTAAGAAGTGAATTGGGTAGTTATGAAAAGACAGTTGTAAGCTTAAAGAAACAATTAGAATACTTTCATAAACTAAGAGAAGAAACCATTTCCTTGGAAACTTTACTCGAAGAAGAAAGAAGAATAGCAGAAGTAAAGAAGGTCCAAATGATAAAGAAAGAAGAAGATTGTGAGAAACTTGAATAAGAAGTTGTCTCATTGAGGAAGAGCTTAAGAAACTCTCAAGTGCCAAAAGAATTAACACATCTTGGATGCATGGGTGAAACTTCATACAAAGAAGATGAAAATACCAAAAAGAAGGTTGAAGAAAGAGCTACACAGACAGTTGATGAGAAGTGGACCAAGATACTAGAAAGAATGAATGATTACAAAAGAGATGAATATCCAAGAAGACCTCCTACATTCAGGAATCAAAGAAACTTCAATCAGTATGAAGGAAACTACAGAAGAGTAGATCATGAACCTAGATGGACTACATCACAAAGAAGGTCACTTACTCCCAGGTATCAAAATTTCTTTCTTGGTCATTGTTATACTTGCAAAAATTTTGGACATAAGACAATTAATTGCAGAATCTATGAAAGGAACAAATACGCAAGAAACATGAATGGTTTAAACAAAAGATATGGAAATAATCGTGGATTTGTCAACAGAAGTTATAATTCATTTTACCCATTGATGGACAAAAATATTGTATGCTACAAATGCAATTATCTTGGTCACAAAGCACGAGATTGCATATATATGAATGAAGATGTCCCTATGCCAACCACAATATGGAGAAGGAAAGAGATTCCAAACAATGAAGCTTGTCGAATAGCATTAACCGCTGAAGAATGTAAAGAAGAAGATGAATGGTACATAGACAATGGATGTTCTTCACACATGACCAGGGATCAAGACAAATTCATCATATTGAAGAGAAAGGGTGGCAATGTTGCATTTGGAGATGACTCATCTGCCAAAATACTTGGATAAGGTGTAGTAAAACTTGGAAGAAAAAATGTAAAAGCAAAGAATGTCCTATTGGTTGAAGACTTGAAGTATAATCTACTCAGTGTTAGTAAAATGTGTGATCAAGGATACACCCTTACGTTTGACTCCAGAAAATGTAAAATCAGAGAAAATAATTCAAGAAGATTGGTTGCAACTGCAACAAGAAGACCAAAAAACATATACATCCTAGACATGAAGAAGAGAGAGAAGATAGAAGCCACAGAAAAGGATTCCAAGGAAGAAAAAGTCCCAAAGACCAAAAATAAGGATGAAGTATTATTGAGTGCCACGTGTTCAGGGGGAGCAATCCCAAAGAAGAGAATTATCTTTTTCCATTAAACTCAGAGGGAGAATCCATACCCTTTTCCATTGATGTCAAAGTGGGAGAGAAATTGGGATCATGATGATAGGGGGCGCATGAATGTTTCCATCAATGACAAAGGGGGAGATTGTTGGAAGATTGGTTGTTGTCATTGATGTCAACCCTAGTCATGGGTTTTGAACCACAAGATTAATAAAGGTATTTAGACATGAAGGACAATGCACATGCATATACAACACCCATGAATGGACAGTATACATCATGTTGTTTCCGGTGGTATGTGGCACGTCACGTGGATCCTCATGGTTGAGGGGAAATGAATTTTTGAAGATGACAAAGTGAATTGGAGAAGGAAGTACATGTAGGCCCTGAAGATAATTAAAGAAAAGAATTACAAAATAAGAAAGTGTCAGGTCGACCCTAATGTTAAAAATAAGTGACATAAATGGTACAAATAAACATCATTATACATTCATTTGATACAAGTCAAATTTCAAAGGAAATAAGAAGAAAAGAAGGTCGGATTTCAAGGGAGGATGAAGTCTTTTGGTGATGTGTTCTAAGGTATGTTATTTTCAGGTAATCTTACCATTTTTGCTATAACTTATTTTATAGAACGATTTATATGGTGAAATCGCTATGGTATTGAGAAAACATATCAAGGTACCTCTGGTAAAAATTTCAGCTCTTGATTTGCTATAATTATGAAGATACACTCTGTGGAAGATAGGGTTTGTGACTAGTCCTGAAGCTAGTCAATAAACAGGTGTTCCGAGTAAAACAATAATAACTTCTTCATAAAGAATCCAAATAAAGTGGGACCACTTACATTGGAAATAGTACGGACTGTAGTTTCTTGTGTGTGAGTTTCAGAATTGGATGTTAAATATTGAGCACGGGGCATGCTGTACAAGTTGGGTCTTCTTAATATACCATAATTGGATAAAATCTACCATTCTTTCTATAACCTCTTTTTGGGGAGGATTCAAGGAGTGAAAATTGGAGGAGTTTCAGAGAATACATTGAGTAATATTATCTACAGGATCAGAGTACTCCAAGAATTGAAGAATTGTGATGCATTCGGGCTCGCAAGCACGCCCGCTCACAGGATCTTTCCTTCCTTTCGGCCCGAACAACTCCAAACGGTTCTTCTATTTCCCTCTCGGGAAATCTGCACCCACAGCAATCCTCGTGGGATCCCCTCTTTGCAATCAGGGGATCAGGATTCGCGACTTCAAGAATCCAATGGCCGGGCGTAGGTCTCTCGGATCCCTGAAACCCGACAACCAGTCAACGCTGAATTTTTCCTATCGGGGTTTTCCCTATCGCGATTTCTCCCCTCGCGATGTCAGACACCTCGCTTCTCCAACTCCTGAATCTTGATTTGTCGATTACCCGACACACGCACGAGTTGACTTCTCCACGCCCTGTCACCTCGTCAGGATTTCGGACTTCGCTATATCGTGAATCTTGATGCCAATGTTTCGGGACTTCTCACGGCGAAACCCCGAAATGGTGTGCCACCTATCCACCTCACTAACTCCTGTGGCCCCACACTATTCTCATACCCGTCGGGATATCGCGTTTCATGATTTCGCGATTCTTATTGCTATTTTTACAGAGTTTCAACCCATGAAACCCTGATATGAGATTCACGAGCAGATACGACGGTCCTTGTGACTCGGATCTATGGTCCTGCCCCTCCTGAGCTTTGAAACTCTTGAGAATACTCTGATGTATCTCCCTTGAACCTCTGCGAGATCTAATGACTCTCGAAATGTCGTGAATCCTCCTCAGAGAATACCAATTGTCCGTTCCTCCTTGGTGGTTCCTGAGAATGACCAAGTGCTCCTCCGCAAACATGCATACTTGCGGCGCGAACTTACGACGCTTCTTACAAACTTCCATTCACAGCTTCCCTACGCTTACCTTTGGTGATTACTCGAAGGTCCTATACCTCTTGAGCTTTTCCACGACTCTACGTCTTCTTAGAAAAACCTCCTGCTCGCACTCCTTGCGGCAACCTTCAGACACTTCCAAGCATTGAACTTCCTTCGACCCTGTGCACACCTGCAGTAGCAGTCCTTCAATGATTTACTCAGGTTCGCAACCCTGAGGTTTCTCTCGGCCTGCACACTCCTTGCACAGCTCATGTGCCCAACTGCACTCTTGGGTGAATGAGAACAAAAGTTAAACTACCTGAGCCTTTTGTCAACCCACTCCTTGCAGACACTTCAACTGCACTCCTTGCAGGAACTCTTGGCTCAAATAGAGAAACAATTGAAACTCATTCCATTACCCTTTCAGACTTCAAACTCAAATAAGAAATCATACACACAACACATAAAGCAAATGTATAACAGGAAGCAAACATTCACGAGCATATCGTTCAACATCAGTACACAGAGAACAAACACAAAACCATGAGTTTGAATCAACCTCTTCTATTAATTCAAATATCAATACATGGGTGTTCTTACACAGCTCTCTGCTCTCCTATGCTCTTATGCTTCTTCAATAATTTTAAAATACACAATGAGGGTGTCTATATCATGTTTCCCTCTTGCGCTCTAAAGCTGTCTATTCTAGAATTAAATTCTATCTACTTGCATTAACTACTTTAAATGTCTTCTATCTACTAAGGACGAGAGAAAATCCGCTCAAGGTCCATTTACATTATACAAGTGTCCTTCTTCTTAAATGACTTCATTTAAGATTGTGCAACAACTTCAAGGAAATTTCAAAATTTGTGATGGCGCTTGTCCAGTTGTCTGATTGTCTCCGCATTGGCTCGCTTGATGTTGGTGATGCTCCTGCATCATACTCCCTCGGTTGAAAATTTTCATGGGATCCTGTCCATGAGTTCGTGCATGGTATATCCATGCCTCTGTATCTCCGCTTCGTTCTCCCAGCTGGCATCTTCAAATGGATGGTTCTTCCAGTTGACCAGATACTCAAAGTATTGCTTTCGCCTAGTCCTCTTGCTCACTCTTTTATCCAGTATGTGCTCCATTACTGGCTTATCTGCAACTGGAATCTGCTTTGTCCACTGGATCACTGGCTGCTCAGTTCCAGTCCCTGCTTCCTCAGCTCTATATAGGTACAAATCTGACATATTGAATATCGGAGAAATTCCGATCCCATCGGGTAATTCAACCTCATAAGCATTTGCTCCAAATTTCTTCAAGACCCTACATGGCCCGATTTTTTTCATATTCAGCTTATTATATGTTCCTCTTGAGAACCTTTCTTTCCTCAAATGTGCCAGAATCAAGTCACCAACCTCAAACTGAAGTTTTCTTTTATGATGATCGGCTCTATGCTTGTATTCCTGACTTGAACTCTGCAGTCACTCCTTCACCTGGCTGTGAAGTTTTTTCATCGCCTCTGCGAATTGTTCTGCACTAGCACTCCTAGTCGCAGTCTGTTCTAAATCTCTCAGTTCAGAAATTCCTCTCGGATGCATGCCATAAAAAACTTGAAATGGAATTTTCCCTGTGCTCCTATTAACTGAGTCATTATAAGCAAACTCTGTCTGTGGTAATATGTTGTCCCACTAGCTGTGGTGCTCTGTCACCAAGCTTCCCAGCAAGTCTCCCAGACTTTTGTTCACCACTTCTGTCTGTCCATCCATCTGAGGATGATAAGTTGAACTAAACAACAAGTTAGTTCCCAACTTCTTCCATAAGGTCCTCCAAAAATTCCCTATGAACTTTGTATCTCGATCCAAAACTATACTCTTTGGCAACCCATGAAGTCGAATGACCTCCTTGAAAAACAGGTTAGCAATGTGAGTTGCGTCACTGGTCTTCTAAAATGGAATGAAGTGTGCCATCTTGGAAAATCTATCCACCACCACAAAGATTGAATCAACACCTCTTTGTTTTCTTGGCAACCCCAATACAAAATCCATGCTAATTGCATCCCACAGCCTCTCTAGTATGGGCAATGGTTGATAAAATCCTGCGATCTGCTTCCTTCCCTTCGAATGCTGGCAAATTTTGCATCTGTCCACGAATCTCTTGACGTCTGCTCGCATTCCCGGCCAAAAATATGACTCATTCAGCTTTGTGAACGTCTTGTCATGACCAAAATTCCCTGCCAATCCTCCATTGTGTTTCTCCTTCAGCAGATTCTCCCCCATGGAGCATTTCGGAATACACAATTGATTACCCTTAAACAGTAATCCCTCCCTGATCATGTATTCTATCCACTGGCTTCTATTACTGAGAACGGGATTCTCAGTTTCTTCATACACCTCTTTAAAATCCTGATCATCTGCATACATGTTCCTGAGATCATCAAAACCCAACGTTTTGAGTTTGAACTCCTGCAACAGCAAACACTTCCTGCTCAAAGCATCAGCAACTTTGTTAGCAGTACCAGAAATATGTTTGATCACAAAAGTAAAATTCTGCATATACTCAACCCATTTGGCATGTTTCTAATTCAACTTCTCCTGTTGAGTCACAAACTACAATGCATGTTTGTCACTATACAAGACAAACTCTTTCGGGATCAAGTAATGCCTCCATTTCTTTAATGCGTGGATGATAGCATAGAACTCCTTGTCATATGTGGAGTACTTCACTTTCGCTTCATTCAACTTCTCATTGAAATACGCTATTGGCCTGTCTTCCTGACTTAAGACTGCCCCTATTGCAAATCTACTTGCATCGCATTTCACTTGAAATGTCTTTCGGAAATCCGGCAACACCAGAACCGGTTGTTCCATAATCTTCCTCTTCAACAGGTTAAAACTCTTTTCATCTTCTTCAATCCAGTGAAAAGACTTGTGTCTTTTCTTCACTGTATCCATCATCGTTGCGCTAATTCCACTGAAATTATTGATGAACTTTCGGTAGAAACTAGCCAATCCGTGAAAACTTCTCACCTCAAAAACATTCTTCGGTGATGGCCAATTCTTGATCACCTCCACCTTATCTGGATCCATTCTCAACTCATTTGTTGAAATAATGAATCCCAAGTAAATGAGTTATGTCTTCATGAATGAGGACTTCTTCATATTTATCAACAGCTTCTCCTGTTGTAGTTTCTTCATCCCTGTAGCCAAATGCTTTAGATACTCGGCCACTATCTTATTGTAAACCAATATGTCATATAAATCCACGATAACAAATTTCCCGATGAACTCCCTCATGACTTCATTCGTCAACCTCATGAAGGTACTCAGTTCATTTGTTAATCCAAACGGCATAACAAGCCATTCATACAACCCTTCGTTTGTTTTGAATGCGGTCTTCCATTCATCACCTTCTCTCATGTGAATTTGATGATAACCGCTTTTCAAATCAATCTTTGAAAATTATTTTGCTCCACTCAAGCAATCCATCAGATCATCCATCCTTGGCAATGGAAATATGTACCTGATGGTTATCTTGTTGATCGCCCTTGAATCAGTACACATCCTCTAGCCTCCGTCTTTCTTCGGACTGAGTACGATTGGAACAACACATGGACTCAAGCTTTCCCTGACCAAACCTTTGTCCAACAAATCCTGGACTTGCCTTTTAACCTTTTCATTTTCTTGCAGCATCAATCTGTACGTGGTTTTGTTTGGAAAACTGGCTCCTGGTATGAGATCGATATGATGACTCACACTCCTAACCGGTGGCAACGAACGGGGTAGTTCGTCCACTACTATATCAGCGAACTCTTCCAGCAATTCCTGAATTTCTTCTGGTAAATCATCCACTCTTGTGCTAGTCAGAACAATCTAACGCTTTCTGACCACGATGAACTGTGGATCCTCCTTCTTCTTAACCTCTGTAAGAAGTTCCTTCCCACTCATGAGAAGTATTGTGTTGCTTACTTCAAGCTTCACCTCCTTATCCTTAATCGGAAGCAACATGTGTGTCCTTCCATTCTTCTCTAGGGTATATGTGTTCATTCTCCCATCATGAATCACATTCCTGTCATATTTCCATGGTCTACCCAGCAATAGATGACAAACATCCATAGGAATGACATCACATAATATTTTATCATTATATCCTCCTATTTTAAATTCAACTAAACATTGTTTAGTGACAGTTACCTGGTGTCCTTTTTGTAGCCACGAAATTCTGTATGGGCTTGGATGATCAATCGTCTCTAGCTCCAGCTTCTCTACCATCTCTGTTGAAATGAGATTATCCTTCCTACCACTATCTACAATGACCTTGCATACCCTGTCCTTGGTCTTGCAAGTAGTCCTGAAAAGTCTGGTCCTTTGGACTGAACTCTCCACCTCCTTCTCTGGTGTCAAAAGAGCTTTTCGCATCATCAGCGATCTTCCGCCTTCAGTGTATTCTGCCTCAACATCCCGCCTCTATACTTCGGCGATGTGAGTTTCTCCAACCTCTTTCTTTTTGTCTGGACACTCATAAGACTTGTGCCCATTCTTTCCACATGTGAAGCATGTGATTACTCCACCTCTTCCTCTACCTTTACCTCTAGTACGAGGAAAAGTGTTATTGTTGGCATAATCTCCTCTCTGCTCAATATGTTTCCCTCTCTGGTCAGCATATTTCCCCCATTGTGAGGTTCCACCTCTCTCAGTTCGAGTTTGAGGTTTCTTCCAGTCTTCCCTAGGCTTCTGGTATTTATCCTGGGAAACTGATTTGTCTCTGGGATGACTTCTACCTCGGCCCCTCTGACTCTACTTTCGGCTCAGCTTCTCTTCCGCTTTCAGAGCCATCTGATAAGCATCTTCCACCGTTCGGATGGTAACCATGCTCATCTCATCCTGGATATCATATCTTAGACCATTCATATATCTGGCAACTTTCTCATCATCGCTCTCTCGATGACCTGCCCTGATGTTCGATTTATAGAATTCTTCAGTGTATTCTCTCACTGTCATCAGCTTCTGTCTCAGGTCCTGCATCCTCCTGAACAGAGTAATTTGATAATCCATGGGGATGAATTTTTCCTTCATCTTCGCGATCATTCTATCCCATCTCTTGATCTTTTGTTTTCCCTTGCAGCGTCTGTCAGCTTGTAGTTCATCCCACCACAATGTTGCATGTCCTTTCAATCTCGTGACAGCATGCTTGACTTTCTTGTCCTCTTCAACGTCTTCATAGTCAAAGTATGTGTCTAGAGCTCTAATCCAGTCTAGTAGCTCCTCTGCATCCAAGTTTCCCTCGTAAACTAGAATGTCCATCTTCTCTCTTGCACCCATCCTTGCAATAGCTTTCATCAAACACTCGTTTGATGCATCTTCAGCTGCAACTTCTTCTTCATGTTCAGCCTCAACTTCTCTTTCGGAGTCACTGAGATCCCCGACACTAGTTGTGCATCTTTGCGTTGTCTCCATGTCTTCGAGTCTATCTCATAGAACAAGCATTTGTCTCTCCATAACTGGATCTATCATTTGCATGCCTCTTCTTCTCGGCATTTCCCTATCCTCTGGATCGGGTGACTATCTAGCTCTCGTTGACGGCATGGTGAATTCTCTTTCTCTGCTACAGAAAGCAAAGAACCTTTCTGTGCTCTGATACCACTTGATGCAGTCGTGCTCGCAAGCACGCCCACTCACAGGATCTTTCCTTCCTTTTGGCCCGAAGAACTCCAAACGGTTCTTCTATTTCCCTCTCGAGAAATCTGCACCCACAGCAATCCTCGTGGGATCCCCTCTTTGCAATCGGGGGATTGAAATTCCCGACTTCGCGAATCCAATGGTCAGGCGTAGATCTCTCGAATCCCCGAAACCCGACAACCAGTCAACACTTACTTTTTCCTATCGGGGTTTTCCCTATCGTGATTTCGCCCCTCGCGATGTCAAACACCTCGCTTCTCTGACTCCCAACTCTCGATTTTCCGATTACCCGACACACGCATGAGTTGAATTCTCCATGCCCTGTCACCTCGTCGGGATTTCAGACTTCGCTATATTGTGAATCCTTATGCCAATGTTTCGGGACTTCTCACGGCGAAACCCCAAAATGGTGTGCCACCTGTCCACCTCACTAACTCCTGTGGCCCCACACTATTCTCATACCCATCGGGATATCGCGTTTCATGATTTCGTGATTCTTGTTGCTATTTTTACAGATTTTCAACCCATGAAACCCTGATATGAGATTCACGAGCAGATCCGACGGTCCTTGTGACTCGGATCTACGGTCCTGCCCCTCCTGAGCTTTGAACCTCTTGAGAATACTCCGATGTATCTCCCTTGCATCTCTGCGAGATCTGATGACTCTCGAAATGTCGTGAATCCTCCTCGGAGAATACCGACTGTCCGTTCCTCCTTGGTGGTTCCTGAGAATGACCAAGTGTTCCTCCGCAAACTTGCCTACCTGCGGCGCGAACTTACGATGCTTCTTACAAACTTTCAGTCATAGCTTCCCTACACTTCCCTTTGGTGATTACTCGAAGGTCCTATACCTCTTGATCTTTTCCACGACTCTGCGTCTTCTTAGAAAAACCTCCTTCTCGCACTCCTTGTGGCAACCTTCAAAAACTTCCAAGCGCTGAACTTCCTTCGACCCTGCGCACACCTGCAGCAGCAGTCCTTCAATGCTTTACTCAGGTTCGCAACCCTGAGGTTTCTCTCGGCCTGCACATTCCTTGCACGGCTCATGTGCCCAACTACACTCTTGGGTGAATGAGAGCAAAAGTTAAACTACCTGAGCCTTTTGTCAACGCACTCCTTGCAGACACTTCAACTGCACTCCTTGCAGGAACTCTTGGCTCAAATAGAGAAACAATTGAAACTCATTCCATTACCCTTTCAGACTTCAAACTCAAACATGAAATCATACACACAACACATAAAGCAAATGTATAACAGGAATCAAACATTCATGAGCATATCGTTCAACATCAGTACACAGAGAACAAACACAAAACCATGAGTTTGAATCAACCTCTTCTATTAATTCAAATATCAATACATGGGTGTTCTTACACAGCTCTCTACTCTCCTATGCTCTTCTGCTTCTTCAATAATTTTAAAATACACAATGAGGGTGTCTATATCATGTTTCCCTCTTGCGTTCTAAAGCTGTCTATTCTAGAATTAAATTCTATCTACTTGCATTAACTACTTTAAATGTCTTCTATCTACTAAGGACGAGAGAAAATCCACTCAAGGTCCATTTACATTATACAAGTGTGCTTCTTCTTAAATGACTTCATTTAAGATTGCGCAACAACTTCAAGGAAATTTCAAAATTTGTGCTGGCGCTTGTCCAGCTGTCTGATTGTCTCTGCGCTGGCTCGCTTGATGTTGGTGATGCTCCTGCATCATACTCCCTCGGTTGAAAATTTTCATGGGCTCATGTCCATGAGTTCATGCACGGTATATCCATGCCTCTGTATCTCTGCTTCGTTCTCCCAGCTGGCATCTTCAACTGGATGGTTCTTCCATTTGACCAGATACTCAAAGTATTGTTTTCGCCTGGCCCTCTTGCTCACTCTTTTATCCAGTATGTGCTCCATTACTGGCTTATTTGCAACTAGCATATGCTTTGTCCACTAGATCACTGGCTGCTCAGTTCCAGTCCCTGCTTCCTCAGCTCTATATGGGTACAAATCTGAGATATTGAATATCGGAGAAATTTCGATCCCATAGGGTAATCCAACCTCATAAGCATTTGCTCCAAATTTCTTCAAGACCCTACATGGCCCGATTTTTTTCATATTCAGCTTATTATATGTTCCTCTCGAGAACCTTTCTTTCCTCAAATGTGCCAGAATCAAGTCACCAACCTCAAACTGAAGTTGTCTTTTATGATGATTGCCTCTATGCTTGTATTCCTAACTTGAACTCTGCAGTTGCTCCTTCACCTGGCTGTGAAGTTTTTTCATCGCCTCTGTGAATTGTTCTGCACTAGCACTCCTAGTCGCAGTCTGTTCTAAATATCTCAGTTCAGAAATTCCTCTCAGCTGCATGCCATAAACAACTTGAAATGGAATTTTCCCTATGCTCCTGTTAACTGAGTCATTATAAGCAAACTCTGTCTATGGTAATATGTTGTCCCACTAGCTGTGGTGCTCTGTCACCAAGTTTCTCAGCAAGTCTCCCAGACTTTTGTTCACCACTTATGTCTGTCCATCCGTCTGAGGATGATAAGTTGAACTAAACAACAATTTAGTTCCCAGCTTCTTCCATAAGGTCCTCCAAAAATGCCCTATGAACTTTGTATCTCGATCCGAAACTATACTCTTTGGCAACCCATGAAGTTGAATGACCTCCTTGAAAAATAGGTTAGCAATGTGAGTTGCGTCACTGGTCTTCTGACATGCAATGAAGTGTGCCATCTTGGAAAATCTATCCACCACCACAAAGATTGAATCAACACCTCTTTGTGTTCTTGGCAACCCCAATACAAAATCCATGCTAATTGCATCCCACAGCCTCTCTAGTATGGGCAATGGTTGATAAAATCCTACAATCTGCTTCCTTCCCTTCCAATGCTGGCAAATTCTGCATCTGTCCACGAATCTCTTGACGTCTGCTCGCATTCCCGGCCAAAAATATGAGTCATTCAGCTTTGTGAACGTCTTTTCATGACCAAAATTCCCTGCCAATCCTCCACTGTGTTTCTCCTTCAGCAGATTCTCCCTCATGGAGCATTTTGGAATACACAGTTGATTACCCTTAAACAGTAATCCCTCCCTGATCATGTATTCTATCCACTGGCTTCTATCCCTGAGAACTAGATTCTTGGTTGCTTCATACGCCTCTTTAAAATCCTGATCATCTACGTACATGTTCCTGAGATCATCAAAACCCAACGTTTTGACTTTGAACTCCTGCAACAGCAAACACTTCCTGCTCAAAGCATCAGCAACTTTGTTAGCAGTACCAGAAATATGTTTGATCACAAAAGTAAAATTTTGCATATACTCAACCCATTTGGCATGTTTCTGATTCAACTTCTCCTGTTGAGTCACAAACTACAATGCATGGTTGTTACTATACAAGACAAACTCTTTCGGGATCAAGTAATGCCTCCATTTATTTAATGCCTAGATGATAGCATAGAACTCCTTGTCATATGTGGAGTACTTCACTTTCGCTTCATTCAGCTTCTCGTTGAAATACGCTATTGGCCTGTCTTCCTGACTTAAGACTGCCCCTATTGCAAATCTACTTGCATCGCATTTCACTTGAAATGTCTTTCGGAAATCCGGCAACACCAGAACCGGTTGTTCTGTAATCTTCCTCTTCAACAAGTTAAAACTCTTTTCATATTCTTTAGTCCAGTGAAAAGACTTGTGTCTTTTCTTCACTGTATCCATCATCGCTGCGCTAATTCCACTGAAATTATTGATGAACTTTCGGTAGAAACTAGCCAATCCGTGAAAACTTCTCACCTCAAAAATATTCTTCGGTGATGGCCAATTCTTGATCACCTCCACCTTATCTGGATCCATTCTCAACTCATTCGCTGAAATAATGAATCCCAAGTAAATGAGTTTCGTCTTCATGAATGAGGACTTCTTCATATTTATCAACAGCTTCTCCTGCTATAGTTTCTTCATCACTGTAGCCAAATGCTTTAGATACTCAGCCACTGTCTTACTGTAAACCAGTATGTCATCTAAATACACGATACAAATTTCCCGATGAACTCCCTTAGGACTTCGTTCATCAACCTCATGAAGGTACTCGGTGCATTTGTTAATCCAAATGGCATAACAAGCCATTCATACAACCCTTCGTTTGTTTTGAATGCGGTCTTCCATTCATCACCTTCTCTCATGAGAATTTGATGATAATCGCTTTTCAAATCAATCTTTGAAAATTATTTTGCTCCACTCAAGCAATCCATCAGATCATCCATCCTTGGCAATGGAAATTTGTACCTGATGGTTATCTTGTTGATTGCCCTTGAATCAGTACACATCCTCCAGCCTCCGTCTTTCTTCGGACTGAGTACGGTTGGAACAACACATGGACTCAAGCTTTCCCTGACCAAACCTTTGTCCAAAAAATCCTGGACTTGCCTTTTAACCTCTTCATTTTCTTGCGGCATCAATATGTACATGGCTTTGTTTGGAAAACTGGCTCCTGGTATGAGATCGATATGATGACTCACACTCCTAACCGGTGGCAATGAACGGAGTAGTTCGTCCACTACTATATCAATGAACTCTTCCAGCAATTCCTGAATTTCTTCTGGTAAATCATCCACTCTTGTGCTAGTCAGAAAAATCTTAGGCTTTCTGACCACGATGAACTGTGGATCCTCCTTCTTCTTAACCTCTGTAAGAAGTTTTTTCCCACTCATGAGAAGTATTGTGTTTCTTACTTCAGGCTTCACCTCCTTATCCTTAATTGGAAGCAACATGTGTGTCCTTCCATTCTTCTCTAGGGTATATGTGTTCATTCTCCCATCATGAATCACATTCCTGTCATATTGCCATGGCCTACCCAGCAATAGATGACAAACATCCATAGGAATGACATCACATAATATTTTATCATTATATCCTCCTATTTTAAATTCAACTAAACATTGTTTAGTGACAGTTACCTGGTGTCCTTTTTGTAGCCACGAAATTCTGTATGGGCTTGGATGATCAATCGTCTCTAGCTCCAGCTTCTCTACCATCTCTATTGAAATGAGATTATCCTTGCTACCACTGTCTACAATGACCTTGCATACCCTGTCCTTGGTCTTGCAAGTAGTCCTGAAAAGTCTGGTCCTTTGGACTGAACTCTCCACCTCCTTCTCTGGTGTCAAAAGAGCTTTTCGCATCATCAGCGATCTTTCACCTTCAGCGTCTTCTGCCTCAACATCCAGCCTCTATGCTTCGGCGATGTGAGTTTCTCCAACCTCTTTATTTTTGTCTGGACACTCACAAGACTTGTGCCCATTCTTTCCACATGTGAAGCATGTGATTACTCCACATCTTCCTCTACCTTTACCTCTAGTACAAGGAAAAGTGTTGTTGTCGGCATAATCTCCTCTCTGCTCAATATGTTGCCCTCTCTGCTTAGCATATTTCCCCTGTTGTGAGGTTCCACCTCTCTTAGTTCGAGTCTGAGGTTTCTTCCAGTCTTCTCTGGGCTTCTGGTATTTATCCTAGGCAACTGATTTGTCTCTGGGCTGACTTCTACCTCGACCCCTCTGACTCTGCTTTCGGCTCAGCTTCTCTTCCGCTTTCAGAGCCATCTGATAAGAATCTTCCACCGTTCGTATGGTAACCATGCTCATCTCATCCTGGATATCATATCTCAGGCCATTCATATATCTGGAAACTTTCTCATCATCGCTCTCTCGAGGACCTGCCCTGATGTTTGGTTTATAGAATTCTTCAATGTATTCTCTCACTGTCATCAGCTTCTGTCTTAGGTTCTGCATCCTCCTGACCAGAGTAATTTGATAATCCCTGGGGATGAATTTTGCCTTCATCTTCGCGATCATTCTATCCCATCTCTTGATCTTTTGTTTTCCCTTGCAGCGTCTGTCAGCTTGTAGTTCATCCCACCACAATGTTGCATGTCCTTTCAATCTTGTGACAGCATGCTTGACTTTCTTGTCCTCTTCAACGTCATCATAGTCAAAGTATGTGTCTAGAGCTTTAATCCAGTCTAGTAGCTCCTCTGCATCCAAGTTTCCCTCGTAAACTGGAATGTCCATCTTCTCTCTTGCACCCATCCTTGCAATAGCTTTGATCAAACGCTCGTTTGATGCATCTTCAACTGCAACTTCTTCTTCATGTTCATCCTCAACTTCGCTTTTGGAGTCACTGAGATCCCCAGCACTAGTTTTGCTTCTTTGCGTTGTCTCCATGTCTTCGAGTCTAGCTCGTAGATCATGCATTTGTCTCTCCATAACTGGATCTATCATTTGCATGCCTCTTCTTCTCATCATTTCCCTATCCTCTGGATCGGGTGATTGTCTATCTCTCCTTGGCGGCATGGTGAATTCTCTTTCTCTGCTACAGAAAGAAAAGAACCTTTTTGTGCTCTGATACCACTTGATGCAGTCGCGCTCACAAGCACGCCCACTCACAGGATATTTCCTTCCTTTTGGCCCGAAGAACTCCAAATGGTTCTTCTATTTCCCTCTCGAGAAATCTACACCCACAGCAATCCTCGTGGGATCCCCTCTTTGCAATCGGGGGATCGGAATTCGAGACTTTGCAAATCCAGTGGTCGGGCGTAGATCTCTCGAATCCCCGAAACCCGACAACCAGTCAACGCTGACTTTTTCCTATCGGGGTTTTCCCTATCATGATTCCGCCCCTCGCGATGTCAAACACCTCGCTTCTCCGACTCCCGACTCTCGATTTGCCGATTACCCGACACATGCGCGAGTTGACTTCTCCACGCCCTGTCACCTCGTCGGGATTTCAAACTTCTCTATATCATGAATCCTAATGCCAATGTTTCGGGACTTCTCACAGCGAAACCCTGAAATGGTGCGCCACCTATCCACCTCACTAACTCTTGTGGCCCCACACTATTCTGGTACCCATCGGGATATCACGTTTCGCGATTTCGCGATTCTTGTTGCTATGTTTACAGATTTTCAACCCACGAAACCCCGATATGAGATTCACGAGTAGATCCGACGGTCCTTGTGACTCATATCTACGGTCCTGCTCCTCTTGAGCTTTGAACCTCTTGAGAATACTCTGTTGTATCTCCCTTGCACCTCTGCGAGATCTGACGACTCTCGGAATGTCGTGAATCCTCCTCGAAGAATACCGACCATTCGTTCCTCTTTGGAAGTTCCTGAGAATGACCAAGTGTTCCTCCGCAAACTTGCCTACCTATGGCGTGAACTTACGACGTTTCTTACAAAATTCCAGTCACAGCTTCCCTGCGCTTCCCTTTGGTGATTACTCAAAGGTCCTATACCTCCTGAGATTTTCCATGACTCTGTGTCTTCTTAGAAAAACCTCGTGCTCGCACTCCTTGCGGAAACCTTCAGGCACTTCCAAGCGCTGAACTTCCTTCGACCCTGCACACACCTGCAGCAGCAGTCCTTCAATGCTTTACTCAGGTTCGCAACCCTAAGGTTTCTCTCGGCCTGCACACTCCTTGCACTGCTCCTGTGCCCAACTGCACTCTTGGATGAATGAGAACAAAAGTTAAACTACCTGAGCATTTTGTCAACGCACTCCTTGCGGACACTTCAACTGCACTCCTTGCAGGAACTCTCGGCTCAAATAGAGAAACAATTGAAACTCATTCCATTACCCTTTCAGACTTCAAACTCAAACATGAAATCATACACACAACACATAAAGCAAATGTATAATAGGAAGCAAACATTCACGAGCATATCGTTCAACATCAGTACATAGAGAACAAACACAAAACCATGAGTTTGAATCAACCTCTTCTATTAATTCAAATATCAATACATGGGTGTTCTTACACAACTCTCTGCTCTCCTATGCTCTTCTGCTTCTTCAATAATTTTACAATACACAATGAGGGTGTCTATATCTCGTTTCCCTCTTGCGCTCTAAAGCTGTCTATTCTAGAATTAAATTCTATCTACTTGCATTAACTACTTTAAATTCCTTCTACCTACTAAGGATGAGAGAAAATCCGCTCAAGTTCCATTTACATTATACAAGTGCGCTTCTTCTTAAGTGAATTCATTTAAGATTGTGCAACAACTTCAAGGAAATTTCAAAATGTGTGTTGGCGCTTGTCCAGTTGTCTGATTGTCTATGTGCTGGCTCGCTTGATGTTGGTGATGCTCCTACATCAACTTGCAAAAATTAAAGAAGTCTCAGGAAGAATTATCAGGTTCTATGTGATGATTGGTTGATGGTGATGATTTAATGTAAAGTTTTATTATCTCTCATATATTCTTAGGTGGAAGGAAGAGGCAAGGATGGAGAGTTAAACTCTCTCTTGATATTGGAGGATTGTATCTTCCTCTTGGAGGTTTATCCCTCCCTTTACATTTTGAAGTTGTAGCTACCTTTGGAAGTCATTACTTCCCTTGAACAATAACTATTGATTATTTCTCATATATTGTGCATGGTGTACTGTGGTGTATTTGTGTAACTCTTATACTATTGTTCATTTCTCATTTGATATAATCGAATGGTTTAAGTATAAGTTGAAAAATGTTTTAAAATTATACTTGATATCGATTCACCCCCCTCTAAGTATCAACACATTTTCCACCTTGAGAAAATACACACTTTCAATAAAAACTATTTCTACATAAGATAGAGAGATTATGATTTTCATTTCTAGGTTTTATGTTCTTCTACTCTATGTTTCCATAAACCATTCTCTTCTAATTAGTTTATCCATGACATAGTTTGCGTAACTGTGTACAACCTCCCCTGCAGTAAATTACAAAACAGCTATACAAGTACATAATTTCATCTTCTTTGTTGTGAGTTAAGTAAGACCTATGCTTGTATATTTTGTTTAAATTCTTCATATTTTATGACATAGGTAAATCGTATGATATTTCTTCTATTGGAGATGAAGTAATATTTATCAATTTTTGATACATTACAACTTCTTTCAATTATTGTTTATCTCGGCTCTGTTTTCCATCTTATTAATTTTGAAAGAAATTTATGATGAGATTAGGCCTCTTTATTTCTGATTATTATTCATTAAAAGTTCAAATTAAATTTAGGGTATTAAAAAGGTCATTTTAATCAATTGAATTATTATTATGAGATGCCTTGACATTGTTATTTGTGCCTAGAAAAATCTGAAGAAACAGAATGCTATGTATCATTTTTATGAGGCACGCAATGCACTTATTTCCTCATTTAAATAAATTGTTTTTGGACCAAAAACATCAAGGTTGTCTTTAGAAGCAACAACATTTTTGGACAAGAGAGGGAGATTTGAAGCAATGGAGCATTTCAACATTATCAGGATTTATTGTTCCCATGAAAAACCCTTTTATCTACCATATTATGTGTCAGATAAGATATTTGTTGTGGAATTATGCAAACAATATAGATTTTGGGCCCATTTCTTTCATGAAAAAAGGAAAAGGTAATGTATTCCTCTACCTTGGAAGATTGGAGATATAATGTTGAAGAAAACAATAAATATTGATGAATTTACAGTTCAATTTGATCAGTACATTTTGAAGAAAGAGGATGAAATCAAAGGGTTTGACATTATCCAGTTGTTTATGAAACACATGAAATCGGTGGGTTACAATGTTTCATTTGCTAACACATTCTTATTTGGAGAAGAAGAAGATGAAAGTCGGAACCCAAGAGAATTGTTAATTGAAAAGAAACAAGAGGATATTGAAATTATTGTTAGAAACACTGATCAACCTAAACAACGAGGAAAATTTGTGAACAAGAGGAGTACTCAGTCTCCTAGTACTTCTCAGAAAAGTGGCCTACCAAAACAAAAATCTTAGTCAGCAACTTAGGAACAGAGGAAATATCAATAGAAAATTATGACGATGGAGGAGATCGGAACCCTATTAAGGGAAGTCTAGAAAGACCCCACAAGATCCTAGTGACCAACAAAAGGAAAATACAAACAAATGAGGAAGGAGGAAGTGAGGGCATACCCGAAGAAGAAATTGTTCTTAAAGACATGGACCTGGATGTGAACATTGAATACATTTATTATATCGATGAAGAACAATGGATTTAGGAAAGCAGAGAAGTTCCAACAGAATTGGCCACACAGGAACCAATTCCATTTGACAAAGAATCACTGACATTGCACAGTGCCCTATTCAACAAAAACTCAAAGAAATTGGTCATTGAAAAAATTCATGCAAAGAATAAAAAATTTCAATGAAAATCAAGCTCTGAATTTGACCTCAATGGAGTTCCACCGTCTAAAATTGTGTAGATTCATGAAGCTATGAGAGAAGCCATAAATATGTCAATCAGAGAAATGTAGAATGAAAATTCCACCTTGTTAACCCCTATCTTTTCACCCTTGAAAGTCTTGAGGGTTAAGAGACAGCATGCAGCACTTTGGTTGGCATACTGAGATTTTCCAGGGTTTTAGAACTTATGTTGAGCAGGAATTTGTTTCACACACGAGGAGGGTTTTGGACAGTGTTTCTAAAAATAGAATCAGGAATCTATTTTTAGAGAACCCTATTTTTAGAGGTTCTATTTTTAGATGTTTTATTTTTAGCTGCCTCTATATTTAGCATGTCTACTCATCTTCCATGCAGTGCCAAGTGGCAGCCTCTGAGGTCAACATGTGGCAATGATGTGGCATCCACCTAGGCTAGGGCGCATATTCCTAAAATTGGAGCATATGATAATTAATTTATGATGGAAGGAGAGGTCACATGAGTTTCCTAAAATTATCTCCCCCATGCACTCATGCACCCACTCTAAAATTAGACTATATTTTTACCCCCTTCATGTGTCCCTCTTTATCTCTGAGATATGTTCCCCCTCTAGCTATATATTAGAGGCTTGCCTTGGCTTATTTCATCAGTTCTTGCAGTAGCAACATAGTGTCTCTCTCATTTTCTTCTCTCTTTCTCTAGTCTAGTGGCTCCTCTTTGAGAAAAGTAGTCATTGTATCGTTTGTAGGCTTGTCAAGTGTCATGAAATTATCTCTCTTGGAAGCTTTGTCAATAAAAAAAGTGTGTGTTTTTCATTCAAACCTCTTTTCTTGGTGATATTATGGTAAATTTGTAATCCGATATGTCATTTTCTAAATTGTTTATCATGGTTAATTTCAATCATTTTGAATAGTTTTCATCTTCTTTATAGTCTATATTCATTTTTCTAACCCTGCAAGTTCCCTCCAAACATACAAGATCAATTTTCTCATTGTTTTGGATCGCTTTCACACGTTATCCAAGAAAAACCAAATCGCTGAATTTTTAGTTTTAATGCAGAAATCAGACCTTAGATCGGCCAGCAAGGCACTTCATTGTGCCTAGGGACTACCCCCATAGGCTATAAATAACTAGCCCAAACAAATAGGGGTTTATCCCGTGACATATAGGGCTATTTCTCCTATAATTATCCAATTTTTTTACCGTTGTCATAGCAAGTTTATCAGCTCAGATTGGAGGGTAGAAATTTGTGCTAACAAATTGGTGTCATTGTCGAGGAATGCCATCCTTGGTAACAACGAAATTGGTGAGTTTTTATTTTTTATATATTTTATTTGACTCGCTTGGTGACTCCACATGGAACTTACAAGCATATCTCCTGGTTTCGATTCCTGACAAGGTCTAGTTCCAAGCTTCAAGTTCAACTTTAATATCTTTTTCTGGAACAAGACTTTTCTTTTGCCAAGAACTCTTCTCATAGTTGGTAAGCATATGAGTTCTTAGGTAAGTTCTTTTCCACAAGCACTATGGTAAGTGTATCTTCGAGATATTCATCTTTATTTTCATATCGATCTAGTAGTAGGGTAGCAGTTGTGCTTTCTTTTATCTAAGACTAACAATATGGATGCAATTGTGAGGCCACCAGTAAGGTGGAGATTTTCTGCCTTTGACCCACTAAGTTTTGTTGCATTCCCAGATTATCCTCATGACTTTCCTGCATGTAAATGGATTAAACGCATACCTTTATTTGCAAGGAGGTTGGGAGAATCATTTAAGGATCACTTGGCTAAATTTTTGCAAGTGGTGGACAATTTTTATGTGAAACATGAAGATGTGGTGATGAGGATGTTTGTGTCGACCCTTGAGTGGGAAGCATGAGCATGGTACAAGTCCCTTTCATATGCTTCCATTGATGGATGGGATTCCTTCCAGGAGAAATTCAATGAAATATGGGAAAACACACAGGATATTTTCTTCGTATGCATAGTTTTTTCAATTATTAAAAAGCATGAGAGTGAAACTATTGGTCAATTTAACGCTCGTTTTTTCAAATTTTACAATTGAATTCCTTATAGAGTAAGGCCTAATGAAGATGTTTCTTTGATTTATTATCTTGAGGCATTTGATGGTATTTTTTTGTTTTTCTCAGGTATGAAGACCCTCAAAATTTGGAGGAAGTGCAAGTTGTCGCTATCAAGTTAGAAAAAAATCATCTTGCATCTTGTGAACTCCCTCCGATCCATGTCCCAGACCAACCAATGAAGGTAAATCCACTTGATGATCTTCAACCATTGGTTGTTACAAAAGTGAAATGAGTCTGTGTTATTGAAGATGAACCACAACTTGCACCGTGTCAAGTTCCCAAAGATTAACATGAGGGTGATAGCCCAATTTTATATGATCCAAAGCCAATAGCTACACCAATTGAGTCACAGGAAGAGTTCCAAGAAGATCAAAGTGAATATGTAATTACTCTAGAGTGTTCATGGGTTCCCCCCAGTAGTGAAGATGAGAAATTTCAAGAGGATGAAAAAGAGGAGGAACCACAGGTCAACCAAGTAGAGATCAATCAACATGGGATTTCATTTGTTCCCATCTTAGAAGAGGCTTCATCCTTTCCTTGCACAATAGTGGTTCAAGAACATCTTGATCCAATACCATTATAGTAGGAGGAGCCAATTTTGGCTCAACCAAATGATGATGTCCTTTACACTTTGCATATTATTTTGCATCATGAGGTTTTTCTTCAGGATCCTGATATTGATTAGAGCTTGGATATCAGATTTCACCATGACCTTGTTGAGCTCAAAATGATGGAGATATTTCAATAGGTAGATGTCAAGAGTTTCGAATCTTATGCATTCATGATTGTTACCATTGGAATAACTTGTTCTAAGTCCCAACTAGCCTTCATTCAACCGACACCCTTTAGTTATGGCTTCACCAACAAGTACTTCAAGGTGACTTTGGGTCATATATATGAGATTTCATGGTTGGTCACCTTGGAAGGTTGATCGTGCTAACCTTTCTCGTTGGATTGATCATCTAGCTGCATGGTTGCATTGGTCCTTTGATTATGATGATTTAATTATGGTAGCTTTGAGGTAAAAGAATTATCTTTAGGGTAGTTGTCTTTCCTTTCAGCATTGTCTTTTCATGTCTTTCTTTCTTGCTAATTTTTTATAGTTTTAGGACAGCAATTTACTTTCTGTTGCAAGTGTATTCCATTTAGTATTTACTTTTCAGTATTTTCAAAAGTGTCATTGATTTTATCGTAGTTATATCAGCATGTGGTCAAGTCTTGTGCGTCTTTCCTTTTTTTTGAATAAATAGTTGTCCATAAATGTTATTCCTGGGTCAAAATTTCAATATCTATCTTATGCATGCCGAACATTTGTGTCTATCATTAGATTAATCCTAGATGGGGGTTCCATTTTTCATTGTCCTCAAAGTATTGAGCCTTTAGGATGGGTAGTTTGAGGAGACATGGGAGTGTCTTGAGTCATTGTGTGTCTTGTCTCCTCATCTCTTATCATTCAGTCTTCCGCTTTGAGTCAGTTGCCCCCCCATCCAGCCTAGGTATATGGTACTTGATTTTTTCATCTTGATATTCTTGAATTATCACTTCCTAATGAGGGAAGAGAGACATCATTGCTCTTCTTTTTAGCAGGTTATATTGTATCGACTTCAACACATTATCTACAGATGACCCAAAAGTATAGCACCTTAGTAGTCATTAGCCTCATTGGCAGTTATTTCGCATCCGACAAGGCTGAGCATCATTGGGCCTTGATTAGATGATCCTTGTCATTGTTCAACTTCACAACATCTTTCATAGTGTTAGGTTCTACTCATACCTTAGGACCCATTGACATTATTTTTGGTGTTCCTTCGCACTTCATAAGTGTTTACATTATTGACATCTGATGAAGTGACTTTCTCCCTTGTGTTGACATCAACACATTTACCACAAGGAGGAGTGTACATTATCGGGTGGTAGAAGGTAGTGGATTTAGATGTGACCCCTTGGTTTTCAGTTTTCAATGAGAGGATTATATTTTTGACTTTGTGGCCCATTGGACAAGCTTTGGTACTACAAGTCAGATTACAAGTTGTTCTTCATTAGCTTACAGGACCTTGGTATCCTTCCACACAGTTATAGGTGTACCTTTGGTACACGTTCCTCAATTCTCACAGAGCATCAGTTTGATTTATGGACACAGATATTCTTATGGTTCTCAACATCCCACAGGGGTATCCTATACCCTTGAGTCGCCATTGTTAACCCCTAGATTTTCACCCTTGAAAATATTGAGAGTTAAGAGCTAGCATGCAACACTTTGGTTGGCATACTAAGATTTTCCAGGGTTTTAGCACTTATGTTGAGCAAGAGGTTGTTTCACACATGAGGAAGGTACATGATCAGTACATGTCTTGCTACTTTTTATGAGGCACGGTTTGAGTGGGTCTCCTGACAGTTTGGGGCAATTCATAGCATACAGTATGAGTCCTTGTGGGATTCTAGACTCGATGACATTTTTCGAGCAACATGCAGGAACTTGCTATTTTTGCCAGGTTGTGATTCAGGCCCCAGATTCAGATTCTGAGAGAACAGTATTGATCCTTGAGGCATCCAGAGGCATTTGGACCTTTTTTTGGATGATGTCGCCCATATTGCTATTCTTAGCAGGTTGAGAATTAGGGCCCACATGACAGTTCTGATGGCACATTCGGATCCCTTGCGAAAAGACGAGATTAATGAGTATAAAAACAAGGGTATTCAGATGACTTTCTATTTTTGGCAACATGTGTGTGGACAGTTTTTCTAAAAATAGAATGAGGAATCTATTTTTAGAGGTTCTATTTTTAGTTGTTCTCTTTTTAGCATGTTCAGTCATCGTCCATGCAGTGCCAAGTGGCAGCCTCCGAGGTCGACATGTGGTAGTGATGTGGCATCCACCTAGGCAAGGGAACATATTCCTAAAATTGGAGCATATGATAATTAATTTATGATGGAAGGAGAGGTCACATGAGTTTCCTAAAATTATCTCCTCCATGCACTCATGCGCCCACTCTAAAATTAGACTAAATTTTTACCCCCTTCATGCGTCCCTCTTTCTCTTTGAGATATGCGCCCCCTCTAGCTATATATTAGATGCTTTCCTTGGCTTATTTCATTACTTCTTTCAGTTGCAGCATAATGTCTCTCTCATTCTCTTCTCTCTTTCTCTAGTCTAGTGGCTCCTCTTTGAGAAAATTAGTCATTGTATCAATTGTATACTTGTCAAGTGTGGTGCAATCAGCTCTCTCGGAAGCTTTATCAATAAATAAGTGTGTGCTTTTCATTCAAACCTCTTTTCTTAGCGATATTATGGTAAATTTGTAATATGATATGTCATTTTATAACATGTTTATCATGGTTAATTTTGATCATTTTGAATATTTTTCATCTTCTTTCTAGTCTATCTTCATTTTTATAACCCTGCAGGTTTCCTCCAAGCATATAAGATCAATTTTCTCATTGTTTTGGACCGCTTTCACACGTCGTCCAAGACAAAATAGCTCGCTGATTTTTTAGTTTTAACGCAGACATCAGACCTTATATCAACCAGCAAGGTGCTTCATTGTGCCTAGGGAATCCCCCTAGAGGCTAGAAATCACTAGCCCAAACGGAGAGGGATTTATCCCGTGAAATCTGGGGTTATTTCTCCTATAATTATCCAAGTTTTTTTACCTCTATAATAACAGTTTTATCAGCTCAGATTGGAGGGTATAAATTTGTGCTAACGCACCCTAAAAGAAAGAATTAAATAATTAGAGAGCGCTTTGATGCCCCCACCTATATTTGTTATCCCAATCGCTACAATGCAGTCGTGGAAGAGTTTTGATGGAACACCAGAATCCAATTAGAGACTGAGAGGAACATCAATCCTATTCATTGTTGTCAGAATATATGTTGGGGAAAACACCAAGAAAACAATGTCTCTTATTCTCGAGGCATGGGATATGACAAAGAGTTTTGTTTCCTTGGCATCAAGAAAAATAAATTTGAGACAATACCTTCAGGTTGATCTGGAAAATGATGAGGAGATCTATAAAGGGGATATTTCTACCTTTGTTGCAAAAGTTTCAAGTATGAATGAGTTCAGAAGAGGAATTGTCTTCTGTATTCCATACAAAGAAACTCAAAGCATGTTGGATAAAAAGAATAAAGTGTTTAAAATAAATATTGGTTGATTGGGACACTATAAGTTTCAAAAGGAGAGAGTTGTATTTAAAATTAATTGAGTTGGATTTAGTTGGAACAACTACAGAAGTTGAATACCCGAATTTCATATTAAATTCCATTATTATGTTAAAAGAGAAATTTGAGGAAAAAATGGATATATTGAAGACTACAGTTGTTGAGAGATTTAATAGCATGACCGAGTATTGAAAATCAGAAGTGGAGAGTTGGTTGGTTAGTTATGTAAAAAAAAATGAAGATATTGAGGATACAATACACCAACTTTCAATACACTTTAGATATCTGGAAAGCGCTTTATTTGACATAAAAGTAAGGAAAGAAATAATTGTTGCACCAATTAGAGATTATATCAAAAATTTGTTAAAATATGCCTTAACTAAAATAACAAAACCAGATCAAGAAGAGTTAGTTGCAACCCATCACGGAATTTCGATGAAGGAAATTACAAAAGGCACATTAGAAAGCAGATAATGGCAAAGAGAATCCATCACAATCTAGTAATGTTCTACTTTCTTTTATGGTCCATGGGAGCCCCACCCCAATCTATTTGGATGAACGCAATCCTTTATTTTTATTGTAAAACAGAGTATTATTTTTGAACTCCCAAGAGAACTACTTCAGGGTGTAATTCCAATGATTTGTCAAACTTTGAGTTTATGAACACGATATTTTTGAAGTGCACCGATCATATCCGCTTCTATTTTAAATGAAATACTATTTAAAATTTCTCTATATTGTGGACTCGTATATTTCCTTTTGAATGTGATCAAATTGTAACATGTCGTGATGGATGTGAGGATTGTTTTACTTTCATATTATGGTTTCTTTATTCTTGTATAATATTATGTACATATATTTATTTCAGTCTTGAAATATTCATGGTCCTTCTCTTAGGAACCTTTTGTTGTGTGAATATATTTTTATCTTTCCTTTAGATTTACAAATCAATAAATATATCGGGGTTTGTTGTTTATCATTTGCCATTTTGATTTTTTAATTCAGAACATTCAAGTTATATCTTTCATACCATAACAGAGGAGTACCACCTGTATAAAAATGCAAGGAGATATTTTATCCTCGTGAGGTTGTTGTTTGGATCTTAACCAATCTGAACATCAACAATTGTCAACTCTCTTACCCGCCAGAATAAGGATTTCCATTGATTAGTTGCATATCAGTGGTATTCAAGTCTCACTCCCAAGAAGAAATTTACTAGAAAGACTTGAACGACTGGCCTAATCAAGGTTGGTTGCATGCTAGAAGTTTTTGACTTCAAGGAGTTAGTTTCCTAGTGTGCACGCAAATTAGACTCAAAGAGTATGATAATTTAGGTTCATATTGAAGGAAATAACTTGGTTCTTTTGACTCCAAAGGTATTCATAAGAATGCTTCGAATTCCCACCCCTAACAAGACTCTTAGGTTTCTAGAAGTTGATTTGTCTCTAGATTCACATGGTGGTGGTGTAAACTTATTGAAGGATTTCATGGTGCCATCTACAGCAATGCCAACCGATATTTATCTTATTGATATATCTCTATTATTTGAACCATATTGAGATTTTTCTTCGTTGTTTTCACTGTTGATGGGGAAAGATTCCACATATCAT
>ML807535.1:370191-386789 GCA_009831015.1 Picea engelmannii
GATCTTTGTACTGAGTGTGCACATTCAATAATGAAACTATGAACTTAGGAGGCTCTGTATTAACATTTAATTCAAAGTTAAAAGTCTTTCTATGTACCAATGGTAAATTCTTTTGTACTTTGACCGCAGCTTGTTGGGTACTTTGACAATGCAAACTATGTTTGACCAGGAAATGGTTTAAAATATGGAATTTGATTTGATTCACCTATTAGATGAAATATTTATCATTTTCTCTATTTTTCTTCAAATCTTCTTTTTTTTTGTTAACATTGATAGTCCCATTAATTGAATGAACATCATCGACGATTTCTACATATACAACTAATAAAGTATTTAAATAAGTTGCTTTGGCTTCTCTAGCCAATCTTTCACTCTCTTGAAGATTATTTTCCCAAGTCTTTATTTCTATTTCACCCTTTAACTGTTCAAGCTCTCAGAACTGAGCAATTCCTGGTACACTTAAACTCTAATTCCACGTCATCAATTCTTGAAACTTGGATCTTATATTAACTAAATCTTTTTCTTTATCAGCAATTATTTGTAATGAATCATTGATGATAAGATATATATTTTTTAATAATCTCCAAGCTTTCACATAAATTCTGTTGGGATTATTGTAATCCATCATTAACTTCAAGGGCATGTTTCTTAAAAGAAGAAATATCAACAATTTCATTTTCAAACCTTTTGACTTGGGATTTTAAATGGAGTATTAATGCATCTTTTTGGGAAAGAGTAATTTTCAACATTTGTTGATCTTGGCGACTTGTTCTTAATTTATTTTCTAGCTGTTTAATTTTGTGTTCATAACTTCGTTGGACATGAGCTAATTCAAAACTAACTCGTTATTTAACAGTTGCCTCTATTTGTTTCAAATCATTTTGCAACTGCTCAATTAAAATATTTTTTTGATCAATCTTATCTCTTAAATTATCTACTGGCCACAAATTTGTTTTTGCAAAATCTCCGAGAGAATCTGCTACATGTTTCGCAAATTCAGGGTCACTATGTCCCTGACTATTAAATGTCATTTTCTGTCTTTTTGTGATTATACCTCCTTTGAATCTCTCTTTGCACAATATATTTATTTTTCTTGTTGAAAAAGAAATCTGGTGAAGGCATTTCTTTTGGATCAGTAGGTGTCAGATCTTCAACATTTACTACCTTTGAACCATGTATTTCAAAGATTGATGCAAGAGGAGTTAAGGATGGAATAGAAGATGTAAGTGTAGTGGACTACCCTTGAGTAGAAATATATGTTAAGGGAGTCTTAGTGTGTGAATAAATTTGAGGGAAAACGTGTCCATGCTTTATGAATGCTTCAAACATTGCCCGTGTTTCTTGAAGAGTCTTACCTGGCAGATTTTGTTCTTTCTCTATTGTATCTTTTGATGATGTGTCCAATGTTTTATCAGCTTTCCTGGTTTTGACCTAAGGCAAATCATGCTACTTAGGATTAGAAGATGGTGGCATATCTGAAACTGGATTTCCATTGTGAGTGAAACTTTGTTCTACTTGTAAAATATTTGGTAGACAACTTCTCATGTGCTTTTGAAAATTGAGAAAATATGATTGTTCTTTATTAGAGAGAGTTTGGATTATGGATAGAACTTCATCATATGATTTCACTCCTCTTAAAATATCATCAAACGGTGAATCTTCGTGAAAGTACTTTTTCATATTGTATTGGGCCAAATGATTTTCAACCACTTTATGTGGATCATGCATTTTGAATTCAATGGAAGACAACGCAATATATTCTAAGGTTGAAGCTTCAACCTTAGCATGTCCAAAATCTAACAAGGAATATTCACCAACATGTATGGGATAAGTCAGTCATACCATTTTTTGTGTTGTCTTTAATTATTTAGTTATGTCTACAGAACCTGTCCGATATGCCACCTCCCTAAAAACGAGTCTATCTAGCAGAAATTTTGGTAAAGCATGAGAAGATGAAAAACAACCATAAACTCTTATATAGGAAAAACTCTCCTCAATATACCAGTCTACAATTGTACCTAAATTTCCCATAATCTGCTTAGAAATCCTGGGAGGAGGGTTACCTTATAGAACCCCGTGAATTGGGATGATAACATTATGGAAAATTTCATAAAAATGGTCTTTTGCATTTTCCTCCCACAACTTAGAATGATAGATGTGTATTAGATCATAAGTTTTTCGAGTCAAGCTCCAATTCATCAATGGGAAAGGAGTTTTGTAACATATAGCATCTATAATATATGCTGACATAAAAAAGGGAGTTGGTTCACCTTTATATTTATGACATGTATAAATCCCTATTTCTTTGACCAATTTGTCAGAAAACAACTTTCCCCAATGAAAATTGAAACCCTCTGCAACTTCATTAATAATAGGGACCCAATCAAAGACGAAATGTGAAGGGTTTTTATTTCCATACAATCTACAAAACATCATAGCTATGTAAATAATATGTGCATCACAAGAATATGTGGAGTATATACCATGACTATCTACTTTGAATTTATTTTCATTTCCCCACCAGGTTTTAATTATATCACAGATGCTTCTATCATAATCTACACATTCTTCTTTCTCAAACTTTTTCACAAATTTTGCGTTGTAGACGTATTTGGGAGTATTGGACAATTTACACACTACTTAGATATCTCCAAGTCGAAAAGAGCCAACAATAGTTCTTTGATGGTTGTAGATGATCCTGGTTGGTAAATCCACATGCTCAAGAGCCCAGCGTATCATGTCTATGTAGGGAAATAACTTTGGTCATGCTGCAACCTTATGTAGTTCTGACTTGGTGGCATCCTTGAGCTTGTTTGCATTTAAAACATCTTCACCTTCGCTTGCATCATTTGAAACAATTGATTTCTCTTCTTCGAGAATTTCATAAACATGTGCCCATGATTTAATGCTACTTGTTAAACGAGCAATAGTGTCTGAATAAATATCAAAATTTGGGTTTGGCTCCTCTATGAACTAGTCTTGGACTGGATTTTTTTTTCTCCCAGGTGAGGTGCCATGACTTCTCGTCAATAATTTTTTCTCTTGTAGGAAAAATAACGCTTATGAATGTGAATACAGAGATGGAGTAGAGTTCAATTATTTTATCAAATCGCCATTTAACACACCATCAATTCTACATTTAATACTTCTCATTTGAAATATAGGGCCATAATGTTAGAAAGCCAGTGAATTTATTACTTGACGACAGCAAACTTTACCCAAATATCTTACCCTAATCATTTTTTATTATCATTAACAATCTTGATTAGTGAGAGTAAGTACTCTGACACTTCGGGAATTCGGGAACTCGGGGCTCTTGAATAGGGAATTTTAAACATATCTCGAAGGATGAAGTCGCGAAGTGATTAATTATCCTTAATCAATATTTATTAAATTGATCATTACTTAACCTTTAATCTCCAACACTTCGGAACTTCAGGGATTCAGGGCTTCAGGACTTATGGGATCTATTAACGATATGATATCCAAGAGAACGATATATGGGAGTGACATGGCAGGATGATGTCACATATGATGACGTGTCATAAGAACATGGGTGATATGTGTCATCCTAAAATGTGCAAATTACGTGTCCAAAAATGCCAGAAATAAGTGTCATGTGTCTCCATGTTGTAAGAATGTCAGGTGGCATAGAACATGTTAGCTAAGTATTTTCCCTTATAAATGTGTCTTCTGGAACTTCGAGGTTCCGAAGCTTTGTGCCTTCGGGATTAAAAGGTTCAATAAACATTAAGTTTGAAATACTAAATAACGAAGTCCCGAAATGGAAACACGAATGGGAACACGGCATCGATTAAACATGTGTGCAACTATGTATCCCCAAAATCCCACGAATCGTTGATGTTGATATGCGTCAAGATTGACGATTTAGGATTGATCCTCCCTGTCAAAACATAAAAATGAATTTTCATTAGTTTATATAATAGTAATTCTAAAGCAAAATTTTATTGAAAAACGACAAAAATCAGGAAATATCTATGCTATTTAAAAATTTAAGAAAGAATTCAAAATTTGAATCTTCATTTCATATTTTGATTTATGTTCTAACAAGCCCAACATGAGTAAAGGAGAGAATAATGAGAGATGTTCTGGAGGATATGTTGAGGATGACTCCCCTTTGTCAGTGTTGAGAAGGCACATACAATTTCACAACCCAAGAGGAAAAGAAGTACAAGTAATAAAGGTTCCTAGAATTCTGAAAGTTCAAGAGATGTTGTTGAAATGGAAATTGATAATAATATGGTGCATGAGTGGGTGGCATTACAAATCATCGAAATTCAACAATTAGCAAAAGCGTTGGCCCGAGAGGGACCAAATATTTTTGAAGAACAATCCTTGACATTACACAATGTCAAATACAATAAGGAGGAGAAGAAATTGAAAATAGAGAAAGTTCATGCCCAAAATAAGAAGATAATCAAGAAATGGAACTTGGAGGTCAACATTTATGGAGTCAAACCTTTTGGACTCCTCAAGTTACACATTACCACTGGAGACACTCTAGCTCATTCTATTTCATAGCAAGATCTTGAAAATATTAAATTGAAGAAAATAATGAGTGAACTAGAGGATGTCTCAAGTCCTAGACCTATGTTTGCATAACCATTGTCTATCAGTGTTATAGACCCAATGGCACAATACACACCAGGCACATCATCTTGAGTAAGGAAAGTGGCTAAATTGTTAAGTGAGATAAGAATGTATGTCGCAAATAACATAAATAAGCGACTCAATATCATTTCAGGAGCATGGGAAGTCGGCACTAATTTAAGGAACTTATCACAACGTATTTCTTCTTTTGTGGAGTATTTGCAAAAAGATTTAGAATATGATGAATTCTTTTATAGAAATGATTTAAACACTTTTGTGTCATGAGTATCAATTTTGAGTGATTTTACTAGAAAACAATAGGATTTTCCCTCCAATCATAGAATAAAAAAATCAAAGGTTGGTTGGTTGGAAAGAATACAAATGTTGTGGGAATTGATTTCCAACTATAAAAATATTGATGATAAAAGAAGGGATTCATTTTTCAAATCACTTGAAATAGTTAGGGAACTTAAGAGCTCACAATTAATAAGATATTCCAAGATAATAACCAAGGGGAAATTAGAAATAGAATTAAACACAATCAAAGCTTCATGGAGTAGTGAGTTTGACAACCTCACTAACTTTCTGAAGGAGGATATTAAACGATGGTTAGTTAGCTTTGTGAATGATAATGAAGACCATCTGGCATCATTTAAACATTTACACTTTGAATTCAAAGCAATGGAAGATGAAATATTTTCGCTCTGAGTAAAGCAGGATATAACGGTTCTACCATTAAAGGACAAAATCAAAGAATGGCTTGAGAATTCATTAAAAAAAATAACTGGTCCTGAATAACTAACAAGAAGTGGTTGCACCAGAAAATTTTGAGCTCCAATTATATATATAAATGCCTAGGAAAGGAAAAGAGGAGAGATCCATCCATCATTCCACTTTCATTTTTGTGAGTACACTCATTTCAAATCATTTCCCTTCTTTTGTCCCAATCTTTGATCATCCAGCTTCATAGGTTTATTGTTTACCTATAAAGTTGATCCCTGATTGAATTTATTTTTCTTCTTCCAAGTTACCTCTACTATATATGGTCCACAAGAGCCCCATTCCAATCCATTTGGAAGAACGCAATACTTTTGGCATTTAATTATCAGGAGAATTATGTTGTGTTGTATTCCAACATTCTATTCAAACTTGAACATCAATTTGTAATATTTTTTTACTATCGTGGATAGTTATTCCATGAGTTCATAACTTTTGTGATTTATGAATTTTATATAAGCATGAGAGTAATTGAGTGTGTTTCTCTTATGAATATTATGATATTAAATGAATGAAATCTTTTAAGTCTCTCTGATTTTTGGACCACCAATCTATTTTATGTCTTATGAGTTTTTCTTCGAATCATTTTTCTCATTACACAAATGAATGGATTTGATGGAATGGAATGGATGTAATGTTTTTGTATGAAATCATAGTTATTATTTTTTGATGTAAAATATTTTCTATACTTTCGGTTATCTTAACACCTGGTCCACTTACAATTGTAGATGATATGAATTTTTAATCTATTGAGTAAATGAATTGAAAATCAGAGTGAGAAAGAGGAGTACCACCTCTATAAAAACATAGAGGGGATCTTAATAACTTCTTTAAGAATACCCTAGGAGGTTGACTCTTGTCCCTAACAGGAAAAGAGATCAACAACTTCTTAGAAAACCCACACTTCTTTATGTTTTCTAACAGTTGATGTTTCCTTAGTGTTCCTAACACTTATTTAGATGCAACACAAGCTCCTCTCAAATAGAACTAAAGATCAAAATGTCATCCAAATAGAGGATGACATATGAGTCTAGGTATGGATGCAACACATCATTCCTTAATGCATAAAAGTATTTTGTGCATTACTCAAACCAAAAGGCATTACTAACTACTCGTAATACCTTTCTTTGTCTTGAAGGTGGTCTTCTAAGTGTCTTCTTCCTTGATTCGATCTTGATGATATCCAAATTTCAAATCCAACTTGGTGAGTTACTTTGCATGCTACAAATGATTTAACAAATAATTGATCTAGGAAGAAGGGTATCGAATCCTAAGAGTGATATTGTTTAGAGACTTGTACTTAATGCACATTATCCATGTCCCATCCTTCTTTGGAACCAATATGACTTGGGAACTCCATGGTGATGTACTTGGCCTTATGGCACCTTGCTCCAACAATTCCTGCCATTGCATCTTCACTTCATCTGGATCCAATATGGATTCTTTGTACAGTTGTATATTTGGTAAATGAAATTCTGGTAGTAATTATATCCCATGTTCCACTTCCTTATTAGGTGACATTCCTTTTGAATCTTAAAACACTTTTATGTATGCTTAAAAAATATCCTCCAACTATCACTTCTATTTTTTTGTACATCCTTCAAAGAATGCCTTAACACCTATATAATTGGTATCCCTCTAGTTCTATCTCAAAAAAGGTACATAATTTTTAATTGAGCTAATCAATCTCTTCGCTTGGTATGAAATCACTAGAGAGATCTTATACTTCCCCTTGTGTGCATTGATGATAAATGATTTACCATCCTTGATTAGGTGGTACTAGTTGTCACTTTTGATGGAGATAGCATCCCTTATATGTGTATAAGAGATAACAAACACTACACCACAAACATCAAGAGTGTTACAATGACTTCTATTTCATCAATAAAATTTGCATTGATAACAAATATAAGCTTACATTGTGTGGTAAATTTTAACTCTACATCTTTATTCACCTAAGCCAAAAGGTATGGATGAGGGTGATCATACATTTGTAAACCAAGTTTACTTAACAAGTCCTATGAAATGAGGTTTTCCTATGAACCAAAATCGAACAGAGCATCTACCTTGTTCTTGTTTATCTGAATCTTGATAGGCAACAACTTTAGCACGTCTTTCTCCTCTTTGAGTCGTAGGCTACTCAGGTTCACCTATTTCTACACTATTATGTAGAAAACTTTTTCATCCACATATGGGTTGCGTTCTATCTCCTTTATCGCTTCCATTAAAAGATTCTTCTTCTCATAATTCTCATTCTTATAACCCCCTGGATTAAATTAACTTTATATGTAGTTTCCAACATTTTTTTTTGTGTGACCATTAATGTTGCAATGGTCATAGTGGCGGAAATTTTCTTATTTTTTCATTTTCCCTTATTCAAAGCTCCGTGCTAGTTTGTTTGCTTCAAATCGTTTGGTTTCCCCTTCTTCTTATTAGATTCAATGCACTAAGCATGTACACCTGGGTATTTTTTAAGGATTCAAATATTATACAGATGTATAGTATTCAAAGTGACTATTTTGGTCTGAAAAAATCATACATATAGATATGTAGGCAAATATTCAATAAAAAAACATATAATTTACTACTAAAACTTGTAAATTTTGGAAAACATTATCAATTTAATCATATTTTAAAAACAATAGATGGTTTTTAAGGGAAAGTAACCAATTAGAGATTATATATATATTTTTTTAAATGGCCAAAAACTAGTCAAGTGGCGAAATTTCACCCCTAAAAAATACTCGATTGTACCCATGCCTCGTCTATGGTCTTGGGATTAAAAAACATTAATTACCTTCTTATGTGACTATGAAGACCTCCCTAGTTACTTTATGACCACATCTACGTCCCAAGGATTTTTTTCCTAGCTCGATGCCTTACTTTTGGAACTTTGTAGTGTAATCTTCTACACTCTATCCTTGCCTCTACCAGATTCCATTGAATCCTTAGTCCTATTCATACTTAATAGGGTAAAATTTGGACTTAACAAGGTCTTTGAATACTTACCACTTAGTGGTTCTCCCCCCATCCTAAGATATTCAATGTGGCTCTCCCACCAAGTCTGTGCATGGCCTTCTAGCTTCAATTTGGTTATGTTTTATGATTCTTTTGTACATTATGCAAACTAAAATAGACTTCTAATTGTTGCAAGCAATGATTGAATTTAAGTGCATCCAACTCACCTTCATAGGGATTTATATCAACCTTTTTCCATTTTAAATATGTGTTGAGAAGATTGGTTATTGGAGTCGCTTTTTTAATCTTTGGTTCTTCCTTCTCTTCCCTCAATTCCTCATGATTTTTTGGTTTCTCATGAGATTTGGGCTTCTCCAAAAATGGGTCGGTTTTCTTCTTAAGAGAAGCCATGAGTATGGCCATTCTCCTAGAAGTATAAGCTACTTGACCTTGTAACCTTGTGAATATCCTTTCATCTTCATTGGGTTTTTCCCAACTCTCTTCATCCATTTCTATGTATAATGGCTTCTTCTCCATCCTTCTTTTGTCAATCTAGGGATCGATAGGGTATAAATATCCTACAGATTTAAATTTCCCGAGTTAAGTTAGTATATACTATGCCTCAAACCACCAAATTCCCAAATAAACCCACTCTAACACCTATATGATCTGAAAACCACCTTGGATATTCCAATGGTCGACTCACCAAAACAAATCTAAACTTAAAATGACTGTAATGAATCTATGTTCAATTGTGTGACTATCTTCTTGTATTTCAATACTTTAGCATAAATAAAAAAACACACCATTTATATTATTTAACTACTACGATGTATGAAATAGATTATAATCGCAAGACACACAAAATGGAACACAAATATTTACCCTGGAAACCCATATAGGAAAACCAAGATTCAATAAAGGATTGTACCTTTTGTCTTCTTATATTATGGACATTAAAATATAGAATACAAATCTTTCCAAGATGATTGTGAAGCTATGAGACATTATGGTCTTCTACGGTATTCTACAATATGTGTATGTATTTCCTCTATGAGCATCTCCTCAACACTCTTAATCATACTAAGGAATAGCCAATAGCTAGTGAAAAAAGTGAACCCTCTTCCCTCCTTCAACTAGGTTTTTGATATCTAGAATTAGGGTTTGTGTTAGGATTGGAGTTTAAAAACCCTCTTGGAAAGTTTATGATGCTTATAGAATTCTCTAGTAGATCCCCCCACGTTACTAACTCTGCGTATTCAAATTGTGGTGAACTAACATGGTCGTCACTAGGACATGTGGGGAATATTTGGATCGTTACCTTGTTGGGGCCCTAACTTTCTCATACAAACTTTATTTTAGGTGCATGATAGCTTGGTGGAAAAGTATCAATGAGAAGAGAAAAAAAAATTAGGGATTATGCAAGCCTTCAACAACCCGAAGCCATCTCAGGGCCAAAAAACATTGTTTTAGGCCTCAAAAATTCGTTAGAAGTTCATCACTTGAATTTGAAAAAATAGACACCATCCCTTAGATGTCCCAAATTCTAATGTCTCCCATATAGAGCATTAATAAATTCATATGGTACTTGTTTAGATCCATTTTGGATCAGTAATCCTTCTCTAATATTAGAAATTCCCAATCACAAGTTCTTATCCCACCCTAATACCAAAAATGACGGAGCAAGGAACAACAATGGACCCTAAATAACCCCAGTGTGCTTAATTTTAATCTCATAGGCTATTGAAAAAAAGAAATGAACAAAAATATAATATTTCACAATACATAACATAACATAGTGCTTAAAATTTTCTATTCATTATCATTAATGAATATCAAATTGCAATACAAGATCTTGGGAACTTGTCATGGGTATAAGTCCATCCTCCTCTCAATGGCCTCACTTCCTTATACAAAGTTTGCACCCTATGTATACCTCTCTTTTGCACATGGTCTTCTACCCTAGACTTCTTGTGGATCTAAATTCTTATGGTTTCACATACTCTCATGCTCCTTCATATTCCTCATTTTCTAGCATCCAGTAACTCAAGGCCAGTATTCTTCTTGCAACAACCAATATCCTTTATCTTCCTTATAGATTTTGTGTTCTTTCCTTCCTTTGGTGATGCTCTTTGCAAAAAAAAAAATATCACTTTAGTGACCAATCTCTTTCTCCTTGAGATCAACTTTGAGACAACCCACTATACTTCATATGACATTCATTTATACTCCATGCCTTCAACCTTTGGGATTCCAATGATCTCAACCACCATTTTGTAATGGTTTACCTTTTCCCATTTTTTTCTAACAAATTTCCCACTTTAACCTTTCAAATTCCTTCATCCAATGCATCACTTTTCCCTATGTGCTCTTCCTTGCCTCTTATGTGCATGTTATTTTGTACCTTTTGTTTCTTTTTTTTTCTAGGTTACACTATTCATAGGAATCCCTTGAGTACTTCCCCTCATTTCAAGAATGGTACCCAAGATAAACCCTATAATATTCAAGGCATAAAGTTGGTCAACAACAAGGATCGAATCCATTACAACAATACAATCATTAAGAGTTCAACATGACACTTGCAAGAATTGAACTTAGGTGGGGAGGATAACAATCATTCCTCCCAACCACCCAAGCTAAACCCAATTGATTGTGACTTTTGTTTCTTATTCACATCAACACTTTGTTTATGCCTCCAAACATGTTTTTCTTCCTATACACGCATTTCATCACACATCCGCTATGTTGTTGCATATGAACACATGTCTAAATTCTCATGCATCAAGTATTCATGTTAATGGTTAGTAGTAACAACATGTAACAATGATCTTAGAATATTTTCAACATCATTATCCTTTTTTAATAATTTTTCTAAACTATTAATATAAAAAAAAAAATCAACCATGGAAATGATTATATAGGAAACTCATGATCAATCTCCATTTATATATAGGGAAGTATTGCAAATATGAGAAACAAGTAGTGCCCCATTTTGTTTGACTATTCAGATGGATTAGACTTTATTATTCAAGGGAATTTGTTTATAAATAACTAAGTTATTTGAGTGATATCGTGATGATGGAACATGAACTTTTAATTATGTATTTGAATTTAAATGTTGATTATTGAATTGGTTTATAAGTTTACAAGATAACATAGATGAAATAATTGTGCATTAATATGACTCAATTGATGGTATTAATTTGTATGCTTTTGATCAATTGGAAATGAAAATATTGGATACATTAATTTGAAAATACTACTAATAGTTTACCTAATGTGACAGGGAACCACATTGGTGCATCAACACAGGATTGTGTCAACATTCTATTGGACTTTGGATTGAGTCAAAGAACCATTAAGTTATGTGATTATGCTATATTTTGATTTTGAATTATGAAAAATATTGATGCATTGATTGTATTGTGTGTTGGCACATGAAACATGCTTTATGATATATCCACATATAGGTAATGGGGTTGTATGGAATCATACTAAGTACCATCAGGAGAGGAAGAGTAATATTCATGTTTCCACCTACTTACACTCATTCCCATGGCCTGAGTTGAAAAACTAAGGATGTTTTTACTCTGAGATTACGTGTTGTCATGAGGGTAGCATGTGGATTCGATCACTCATGAGAATTAGCTTAGGGGAATGCAATAAGGTGATAACATTATTCCTTAATGACTATTAGTCTCTCAACAAAGGGGAAAAAAGATGACTTAACAGGATCATTGTTGCGCCATTTCCACACCAAAAAAAGTTGTATACTTGAAGGGCATGCAAATATGGCACCCTTAGAACTAAAATAAGGTAATTATTGAAGAGCATGAGAAACATGACACCCTTAGTATCATTTATGAATTATCAAATGTTATAATGAAAAGAAAGTTAAATTGAAAAGCAGCAAAGATAATTACTTTAACATGCATAATTGTTTATTGAAAAAACAATCATATAGTTTATGCACCTTACTAGACAGAAAAATAAATTAAATGGTTGTATCATAAATAAATATATGGGTTAAGCTAGTATATCATAACAAGGGAAATAATCTAGTTAATTAAAGTATTAAAAAGAATAATAATAGTTAAGAGAGTGTATATGAAATGAAAACAACTTAATTATTAATTATGAAAAAATGATTACTAGGGCACCCTTTGTTGGATTACTGAGAGGGGTGGTGAATCAGTAATAGAGAAATTTAATCATTTTTCACCATAAAATGCAAGTCTTATATCAATGTAGCATTATCATCCAATAGTTGCAAAGTAAATAAATAATGAACAAATAAGAAATCATACACATACACAGTACACCAGTGTTTTTATGTGGAAACCCAAAGCGGAAGAAAACCACGAAATGTTTTTTCTTATATGTCTTTAATAATTACATTCATTGGAAGCACCAACTTCCTTTGTTTTCCAGCTACAACTTGAAGGAGGCTCCAACCCCCTAGTTTCTCGGGCTACAACTTGAAGGAAGCTCCAACTCCCCAATTCTATGGCTACAACCAGAAGGAGGCTACAACCCCATATGTTCTCCAGCTACTACTGGAAGGTGTCTACAACCACCTGGCATTTCCCCGTCCAACCACACTGAAATATAAGTAGAATGATGGAACCACTGTCACACTATCACTGTGAGATATATCGTTGTAAACCTGTACCAATAAACCTGTAATAAACATGTAACAACCTATACCAATAACATGTTCCAACATGTACCATACCTCAACCTGTACCATAAACAAATGCATCAACCATGAATCAAACTTGTACAAATAGCCTGTCACAATAACCTGTCTAAACAACCTGTAAACAACCTGTACCATAAACAAGTGCATCAACCATGCACCAACCTGTACCTCAACTTGTACCATCAACCATGCACCAAATATGTACCAATCATGCATCAAATAAACATAAATTATGACTCATCAAGATGTACAAACATTATCAACTATACACCTCATGTATGTGCCAACTCATCAACTGTTTCTCTCAACCATGTACCCAAATTTAGAAACTGAATATGTCACTGAGAAACATGTCGTTGTATACTCATCAACCAATCTGATCTAATCACATATACCTCAAACACTATACCACAAGTTTGTACCTCAAACCATGTGTTAGAACCTCATTGTTATACAACCTCTATATGTACCAATAACTTCAGCAACACACCTCAACCAAAATCCCTCAAACATTAACCAATACTAAACTTCAGTAGATCTACCTCAGATCAACTCTACAGCAAGCCATAAACTCCCAAGAGGGCATCCAACATATTTACAAGGAAAACCCTCAACTTGATTCATAAATTCAACACTAAACATATGAGAACCATACCTTTTTTTTTCTTCTTGTAGTGTTTTGTTGCCTCGATTTTGCTGTCACGAATCCACTGCCGCGATTTTTCTGCCGCGATTTTTCTACTGCACTTTTTCTACTGATATTTTTCTGCCACACTTTTTTTGCTGCGGTTTTTCTGCCTCTTTTTTCCAGCTGCGATTTTTAAGCCACACTTTTTCTTCTACATTCTTCCTGCCACACTTTTTATGTCGCACTTTTCCTGCTGCACTTTTTCTGCTACAATTTTTCTGAAGCACTTTTCCTACCACACTTTTTCTGCTGCAATTTTTCTCGATCAATAATACCTACCCAAATAACCTTTCACAAAAACATATATTCAATGATATTCAAGTGTGTTTTGAATGAGAGACCCTTGCCTCTTATTTATAATTTTATGTAGCTTCCTCAAGGGGTTACCTTCTAACCATCTTAACCCACTTTCCATATTTTAGGGTTAATCCACTTATAACCACTTGTACACTTAACTTATCCACTTGTCCACTTAACTTATCCTCTTTCACTTATAGTACACTCATCACTTCACTTTATTATTTAAATAATTTCTTCTTTGCAAGCACTTTGACTACTTTGACCTTTTGGGGCTTCTAGATGACTCATGAGGGTTCGCCAACTTCACATGGCCATAACTCTCTAACCGTGAGGAGTTATGTGACGTTCCACATACCACCAGAAATGGAATGACATGTACTATCCATCTAGAATAATTTTACCTGAAAATATATCAAAACTCATACCATTATCCATCAAACAAACCTGGGTCCATTACCCAAACCTTTGTGCTATCGGAATTCGCTACCATACTTTCTTCAAGGGTTGACATCAATGACAACCAACCCAAATAATCAACAATATCCCCCTTTGGCATTGATGGAAACACTTTGATGCAATACTGAAGTCATATCACTCATGCTCTTCCTATGACCATCGCTCCCTCTGGAACCATGCCTCTGTGCTCTACACCTGATAAATATCTCCCCCTTTGTCATCAATGAAAAAGGTATCTTTCCATCCAGGGTTGTTCCACCTAACTGAAATTTCCTTGGGGATACTCCCCTTGACTAAACTCTTCCTTAAAAATATCTCCCAACCTAAATTGTCCTCTTTATGGTGCTTCCTCGTGTAAATATAAGACATATAAGATAAGCATTCAAAAGCATTTATTTTGGAGTAGAAATTACTTTGAGTCTCTAGCGAAGATACTCAAAGGCTTCCCGTGGAAGCGATTTTGTAAAGATTTATGTCACTTGTTCTTTTGTGCCCACATATTCAACACTGGTGTTATTCTCTTCAACATGTTCCCGTAGAAAGTGATACTTGATTGGAATGTGCTTCGTCTTGGAGTGCATCACCGGGTTCTTTGAAATATTGATGGCATTTGTATTATCACAATAGATTGGAATGGGCTCATCATATTCAAGCTATATATCTGTCAAAGTTTGTTTCATCCATAGAACCTATGTACAACATGTTGTTGCTACAATATATTCTGCTTCGGTTGTAAATAAGGATACTAATGATTGATTCTTGTTTAGCCATGATATTAAACACTCACCCAAGTAGAATGTTGTGTTAGAAAAACAGGGCCGCGAAGCAATAAAATAAAACAAATGCAGAAACAAAACACAGAAGACACACAATACAAGAGAGACACTAATTTACGTGGTTCACCCAGTGTGGGCTACGTTCACCAGAGAAATTGTCAGTTCCTTCCTTTATTATTATCCAGCAAATGAAGGGATACAACCTACAGCAAAACCCGTTGTAACTTCTTCTTCTTTCTCTCACAGTCTCCTCTCTCAAAATACAATATTCACCACCCACACTAGTCGTGATACATTTCCCTCATAAAAGAGGGTTGCCTTCTAGGGAAAAAAAACCTAACATAATCTCTATCGTTAGATCTGTGACCTTATAATGAACGGTCCATATTTACAAGGAAATTACAATATACTTTTACAAGGAAATTTTTTCTTCGGGGGCTTCACCTCCGAACCCCCACAGGGGGTCCGCTTGCCCCCAGACCCCCCAGCCAGGGGGAATAGCCCCCCCGGACCCCGCAGAGGGGATACCCCCCCTCTGCACTCCCCCACGTGGAAGAGTGTACATACTTCTGGGGTGTAAATACTTCATGGGGTATAAACACAGTTGAAATCAAGGACCTCTGAATCAGGAAGATAATCAGGCTCCACAACCAACAATCTCCCACTTGGAGACTGATCTCAACAACTCCATCGTTGTTGTATATGTTGGACTCTGAACCTTTTTGGACCTGGAAAATTTCTCATTTTCATCTTCATTCTTGAAGACCAACTGAAACTGAGCAAGAACTCAGTTTCTCCCTGGTTACTCCCTTTGTTAACATGTCTGCAGGATTCTGGCTAGTGTGTATCTTTTCTAGCTTCAATTTTTCGTCTTCCAAGGTGGATTGTATGAAATGGTACCTCAACTGTATATGCTTAGTCTTTGAATGGAAGGTTGATTTCTTTGCAAGGTGAATGGCACTCTGACTGTCACAGTACAACCGACTGTTCTCCTGCTTCTTTCCCAATTTATCCATAAACCTTTGTAACCAAATCATCTCTTTACTAGCCTCTGTAGCAGCAACATACTCTGCCTCTGTTTTTGAAAGTGCAACAACCTTTTTCATTTTCAAAATCCAACTTACTGTTGTTCCACCTATAGTAAAAACATACTCTGTGGTGCTCCTCCTGTTGTCTTTATGACCTGACATATCTGAATCAACATATCCCTGTAGAAAAGTGTCTGAACCTCCAAAACATAATGCATGTGTAGTAGTACCTCTCAAATACCTGAGAATCCACTTTACTGCTTCCCAATGTTCTTTACCTGGATTGTTCATATACCTGCTCA
>ML807535.1:390201-419831 GCA_009831015.1 Picea engelmannii
TAAATGATCTGCAACAGACCCACCTTCTGACATCTTCATATTAAATAATCTCTTCATTAGAAATACCTTATTCGACGTCGAGGGTTTTTCATACAATTTGGCCAACGCATCCATTAAACCCTTTGTTGTCTTTTCTTTTGAAATATTGAAAGCCACCGACGCTGCCAGGCTCAGCCGTATCGTTCCTAGAGCCATTATGTCAAGAATCTCCCATTCTCCGTCCTTCATGGCCGTCGGCTTCTTTGTTACTCCGCTCAATGGTAGGAATAGATCCTTCTGATATAAATAGTCTTCCATATGCATCTTCCATAACTGGTAGTTTTGGCCGTTAAATTTCTCGACCCTAAACTTTCCATCTTCCAACATTGCTCCCACTCGAACCAGGAACCCTATTTTCCTGCGAGTTACCTTATGCTCTGATACTAGTTGTTAGAAAAACAAGGCCGCGGAGCAATAAAATAAAACAAATGCATAAACAAAACACAGAAGACACACAATACAAGAGAGACATAGATTTACGTGGTTCACCTAGTGTGGGCTACGTCCACCAGAGAAATTGCTAGGTCCTTCCTTTATTATTATCCAGCAAATGAAGGGATACAAACTACAGCAAAACCCATTGTAACTTCCTCTTCTTTCTCTCACAGTCTCCTCTCTCATAATACAATATTCACCACTCACACTAGTCGTGATACATTTCCCTCATAAAAGAGGGTTGCCTTCTAGGACAAAAAACCCTAACATAATCTCTACTGTTAGATCTGCGACCTTATAATGAACGGTCCAGATTTACAATGAAATTACAATATACTTTTACAAGGCAATTTTTGTTTCGGGGGCTTCACCCCCAGACTGCCCAGCCGGGGGGATAGCCCCCCTGGACCCTGCAAAGGGGGTACCCCCCCTCTGAACTCCCCCACGTGGAAGAGTGTACATACTTCTGGGGTGTAAATACTTCATGGGGTATAAACACGGCTGAAATCAAGGACCTCTAAATCAGGAAGATAATCAAGCTCCACAACCAACATGTTGCTCCACTAGTGTTTCGTTGGTCATCAATGCAACCTGCCCAATCTACATCTATGTAGGTAATAAGTGATAAATCCTTTCCTTTTGGATACCATAATGCAAAATCTTATGTTCCTTTGAGATATCTGAAAATCCTCTTCACTTCTAAGACATGTGATTCCTTTGGTGTTGATTGAAATTGTGTCACATGTCTAACTGTCTGCATTACATCTGGTATGGATGTTGTCACATATAGTAAGTTAACAATCATTGACTTGTATTGCATCTGGTCTGTAGACTTTGAATCATCATATTTTCTCAACTTGCAACTGGTTTTCATAGGAGTGGTAATTGGTTTGCAATTTTCCATTCCAAACCTCTTAAGCATTTCTTTGATATACTTAGTTTGAGAAACAAAACTTCCTTGGTTGCTTTGACGTATATGAAGACCCAGAAAGAAGGATAGTTCTCCGAGAAATAACATTTCAAATTCATTATGCATATCCTTTGCAAATTTTTGGCTTAACCTGTCATCATTGCTTCCAAAAATAATATCATCAACATAAACTTCAATTAATAAAATACTATCTTGAGATACCTTGATGTAGAGGTTGTTGTATGCACTTCATTTTATGAACCCTGCTTGTTGTAGATATTTATCCAGCCTAGAATACCATGCTCTAAGAGCCTGTTTTAGACCATACAAGGCCTTCTTCAATTTGTACACGTAATATGTGTTCTCTGACAACTAGAATCCTTATGGTTGTTCAATGTAGACTTCTTCTTCATATTATGCTTCTTCTTCGTAAAGTTGTTCCATTGATTCATTTTCTTCTTCCTTTAATTCTTGTCCACCTATTTCACCAATTATTACTTTAATGCTTTTCACAACTTTGTTCAACCTCGAATTGTAACACTTGTACAATTTCCTTGTACTTGAGTAACCAAGAAGTACTCATTGTCCACACAAGATTCAAACTTTCACATTCTGCCATCTTCTCTTTTGATGTAGCATTTGATTCCAAATACTCTGAAGTGCTTCACATTTTATGGTCATCATTTCCATAGCTCGTAAGAAGTTATGTCATTGTTGTTTATGAGCATTACTCTATTTTGAATGTGAATTGTTGTATGCACTACATGTGTCCAAAAAATATTTGAAAATTTTGAGTCCATTAGCATTGTTCGAGCCATTTCCTGTGTAATTATCATCCATTATGATAATGTTCTTTTGTCTCTGAACCAATCTATGAATCCATGCTCTCGTCCATTGTCATATATTTTTCCAAACCTTCTAAGTGTTCTTATGAATCCATATATGTCCATATTGTTCAAGACTCTATTGCACATTGTCCATAATGTTGACCCATTTATCATTGTACTATCATGAAGTATTCACTACAACAACTGATTGTACTTCTGCTAATTGACTGATCTGGATCTGTCTATTCAAACTTTGCAAAATGCTCGAAGGATGGTTCTTTGGTCTGTCATAGCTATCACATAGACTCCCCATGTCTAATAGTCATGTTACCTGGGAGTCTCTAAGTCGGATGGCTCAGAACAATTCCTTCTCTAATGTGTATTCATCATAATCTTCACTGGTAGATTCATCATCTCTCTAATCTCTGACTTCTTTCTTTCTGTCTGTCGATTCATCTTTCACTACAATGCCTAAAAGTACAATCTCTTTAACTTGTTCCTTATTTACCCGTCCTTATTTTCTTTTAGTTGTTTTCCAAACCTTTATGTATTTTACATATTTCTTTTTCTCTCTAGAATTTTCTTCATCTTGTTTTATTGTTAATCTTGCGATCTATAGGACCTGGTATTTGTTCACTTATTCTTCATGTTTTCTTATCCATACTTTCTTACATCTTATATCAATGTTATCTTTCATGGAAGTATTGATCATGCTTCTACAATCACTAGCTATGTGTCCATAGTTATGACATTTGTAACATTCAATGTTATGTGGGGCCACATAGACATTATTGCTTAAACATTTCTTTTATAATCCCTGCAATCTGCAACCTTATGTCCAAAGTTAGTACAATAAAAACAATGACCATAAAATAATTTTGCATACTTGGGAGTGAATGATCTTCTTTGTGGTGTAGTCCTTTTGAATTTTTTCCTTAACTGATCATGATCAGGTTTGAAGCTTCTTTGTGGCTTGAACATGGATGGTCTTCTTGAAGATGTATCTTCAATATTTTTCTTAGATTCTGGTTGACCATGATTCCTTCCTTTGAGTACTTCTGCAAAAACATTTTTATTTTCTTCATTCTTATTTTCTAGCAACCTAGAGTGCTTCTCTTCATTCTCTATAACTGATGTAGATGTTTATGTCTCTTCAATGTTCTTGTTGAGCTTGACGATTTTACTTCTCAATGTGACAACTTCTTCTTCAAGCTTCTCAACCTATTCTTCTTTCTTCATTATTTAAGACTTCATGACTTCTTCTGTTCTTTTTGCTTTTTCAAGCTGGATTTTTAATGTGTTTATTTCTTCTTCAAGTCATTTATCTTCTTGACCAAGCTTTGCCTCAAGCTAGTTTAGATCGTTAATTCTTTCCTTAAGATGATTTGTCAATATCTTCTCTCTCATTTTTTCTTCTTCCTTCTGTGCTTCTATGTTGGCTTCCAAACACTGCTTTTGATATCCAAGATTTTCTTCGATATTTCTAGCTTCTTCTAGTTGAGTTCTTAAGTTCTCGATGACCTGTTGGGCTTCTTCAAAAATATGAACACTTTCCTTTTGTTTCATCGATTCTTTCTTGAGTGACTTGTTTTCTTATCTTATTTCATCTAAAGAACTAATCAATTTTGCTTCATAATTGTCTTTCTTTTCAATTAGTTTTTCTGTCTCATTTCCTTCATGGCATTCTATTTCAAGATGTCCGCATTTTTCACAATTAAAGAAAAACAACATACCTCTACTGATAATGTACTCTTCATCTTATGAATCTGTTTGACATGGTGAACATAATTCTTTTTTATCTGTATTTGCATCTTCTTTGGCATTTTATGAATATGTGATAGGTGAAGAATATATGTCATGTAACTTATCCCAAAGTTCTTTGGTTGATGAACATTTACCAACCTTTTCTCTTATCGTATTAGGTAATCCTTCCTAGATGAAATCCATTTATATTTTGTTATTCTTCTTCAATTCCTTCATTGTTGTAGTCTTTGCCCTTTTTGAACTATCATATCCTGTAACAATTTATATCCAAATATAATGTCCTTGTGCTTGTAAAAACACTTTCGTCCTTCTACTCCACATCTCATACTTTAAACCATTATGGCCATTAAACATTGGTACTCCATTCTCAGAATAATCCATGATCTCCTTCCAGTGGTTAAATTGTTTCCTGAAGGAACCTGATCTGATACCAATTGTTGGATTACTTAGAGGGGGGATGAATCAGTAATAGAGCGATTTAATCATTTTTCACCATAAAATGCAAGCGTTATATCAATGTAGCATTACCATCCAATAGTTGCAAAGTAAATAAACAATGAACAAATGAGCAATCATACACATACACAGTACACCAGTTTTTTTATGTGGAAACCCAAAGCGGGAGAAAACCATGTAATGTTTCTTCTTATATGTCTTTAAGAATTACATTCATTGGAAGCACCAAATTCCTTTGTTTTCCAGATACAACTGGAAGAAGTCTCCAACCCCCTAGTTTCTCAGGCTACAACATAAAGGAAGCTCCAACTCCCCAATTCTCTGGCTACAACCAGAAGGAGGCTACAACCCCCTATATTCTTCGGCTACAACCGGAAGGTGGCTACAACTACCTATTCTTTCCCCGTCCAACCGCTCTGAAATATAAGTAGAATGATGGAACCACTATCACACTATCACTGTGAAATATATTGATGTAAACCTGTACCAATCAACCTATAATCAAACTATCACAACCTGTACCAATAACATGTGCCAACATGTACCATACATCAACCTGTACCTCAAACTGTACCATAAACAAATGCATCAACCATGCATCAAACCTATACAAATAACATGTCACAATAACTTGTCCAAATAACCTGTAATCAACCTCTACCATAAACAAGTGCATCAATCATGCACCAACCTGTACCTCAACCTATACCATCAACTATTGCATCAACCATGCACCAAATATGTACCAATCATGCATCAAATACACATAAACTATGACTCATCAAGATGTACCAGCATCATCAACTATACACCTCATGTATGTTCCAACTCATCAACTGCTTGTCTCAACCATGTACCCAAATTTAGAAACTGAATATTTTACTGAGAAACATGTCACTGTATACTCATCAACCAATCTGATCTGATCACATATACCTCAAACACTATACCACAAGTTTGTACCTCAAACCATGTGCTATAACCCCACTGTTATACAACCTCTGTCTGTACCAATAACTTCAGCAACATACCTCAACCAAAAGCCCTCAAACATGAACCAATATTAAACTTCAGTAGATCTGCCTCAGATCAACTCTACAGCAAGCCATAAACTCCCAAGAGGGCATCCAACATATTTACAAGGCAAACCCTCAACTTGATTCATAAATTCAACACTACACATATGAGAACCATACATTTTTTTTCTTGTAGCGTTATGTTGCTACGGCTTTGTTGCTGCAATTTTTCTGTCGTGATTTTTCTACCGCACTTTTTTTGTTGCGGTTTTTTTTGTCACACTTTTCCTGCTGTGATTTTTCTGTCGCACTTTTTCTACTGCAATTTTTCTTTATCAATAATACCTACCCAAATAACCTTTCACAAAAATAGATTTTCAATAATATTCAAGTGTGTTTTGAATGAGAGACCATTGTCTCTTATTTATACTTTTATGTAGCTTCCTCAAGGGGATGTCTTCTAACCATCTTAACCCACTTTCCTTACTTTAGGGTTAACCCACTTATAACCACTTGTCCACTTAACTTAACCACTTTCCATAATTAGTAAGTTCTCCATTAACTTTATTATTTAAATAATTTATTTTTCTTCCTCTTTGACTTATAGTACACTCATCACTTCACTTTATTATTTAAATAATTTATTCTTTGCAAACACTTTGACTGCTTTGACCTTTTGGGGCTTATAGAGGACTCTTGAGGGTTCTCCAACTTCACATGGCCATAACTCTCTAACCGTGAGGAGTTATGTGACGTCCCACATACCACCGGAAATGGCATGACATGTATTATCCATCTAGAATAGTTTTACCTACAAATATATCAAAACTCATACCATTATCCATCAAACAAACTTGGGTCAATTACCCAAACCTTTTTGCTACCGGAATTCGCTACCATACTATCTTCAAGGTTTGACATCAATGACAACCAACCCAATTAATCAACACCCTTAAGTCAAAAAGAGGAAATAGGAATAAGAATTCAAATTCAAATTGAAGAGTAAGAAAAAAAAAAGTGGGTTGAAGGAAGTTAAAATGAACTAATAATTAACAAAGACTAATAATTTTATGTGTAACCATTAAAATAGGAAGTCAAGAGAAGATCAAGGAAACATCTATGAGAGAGAATATGAAATGTGAAAGTTGGATGAAGATAATTCATTATTTTATAAATATAAATAGATAATTGCATGTGTACTTGTGCGTATGAGTAACACATTGATGGGTTGATATTAAATAAATAGTAATTAAGTAAAATATATTTTTACATGGATTGGACAAACTTAGCATGGACCACAAAAACTATAAATGGAGAGCTTCACCTATGAAAAATGTATTTTTTCACATTAATTCCACATGGATATTGTAATGCTAAAATCATTTTTCGTTGGCATTTGTTGAAAGTTTAGTCTATTGAAGTTTGATTATTGAAGTTTGATGAGAAGTGGGGATTCTTCTCATGTTTGATGGCTTCTTTTTTCAATCATATTGCTAGTAAAGTATTATTTCATACAACCTCATTGCGGTTCAGGGATTCTCGAGGAAAAAGAGTACCCAAAGGAGTTGGTAGAGAGGTCAATCGATGGATCATCAAACGATCGATGAACTGATGCAAGGTTGGAAACCGAATTCACCATTTTAAAATTGACAACTTCCAATTTTCAAATATTTATTTACTCTCTTGTTAAATATTAATTTTACAATTGTTAATGTCGTGATTTTTTTAATAAGTAGAGAAAGTATGATGATTTTAAATTTTATTTCTAAGTGGTGGTATCGCAAATTTAAAATTCTAACCATCTTTATATGGGAAGATTATATGAATTCAAGTTTAAAAAAATAAAAATAAAAATAAAAATTGCGTGTTATTGTATTTAGCATTACCGTGCCTACGCAAATCTTAACTATGTTTATAAAAATCCTTGAATACTTCAACGCATACTCGTATTTTTATTTATTTCCAACTACCAAAACATTGGCATTGGAGTTCTAGAAAGATAGATGTAGGTTATTATTTAATTTCTCGTTTCATAGGTTATGATTTTTACTAAAATCAATGAAACAGATAATTATTTCTTACCTATGTAATTTAAAAAAAATGATATGTATTATGAGAAATTGCAACAATAAACACAAGAATATTGTATTTCTATTGAGTAATGAATTTGTTTCTTGAGCGATGAATCTTTATTGATTAACTAAATAATATTCCAACCCCAAAATCTGCAATGTATCTGAGATCAATTGTAACTCGACCTGTTCTAATAGCTTGAAGATGGCATCGAAAGCCATGACTACCAATCCATTATTAGTTTGAAGTGTAAACTCATGCACATAAATTGACTTAGGCTTGGATCATTTAGACTTGGAGTTTCTCCCCGTAAAATTTGTAGAACGTTGGCATTATTATTTTAAAAGGGATATGTTGAATGCATATTTATAAAACGTGTTGAGATTATGATAATAGAGTTTCTATGATTTAATAGAACGAATATCACCACCACCATTATTATATTATTATTAGAATATTATTATTAGAAGTGGCAAAAAAATTATTTATGGTTAGATAGCAATAATATTATCAATGATATAATGATTATTAAAAGTTTCACCAAGTTTGTTTACATTTAATAATAATAATAATATTTATTCAAATTTGCATTTTTATTGTTTTGTTTCAATAATGATATTGTTGTTGTTGTTAATTAAATATGTATTGATATTGTTATCACACAATATAGCACTTCAATGCAAAGCTTTTACATGATGCCGAGATTAGTGGTACATCAGAAGATAGCACTATTGTCATCTAGGCAACAACTTCCCTCTCTTTAGTGAAAGAATAGATCCAACACAATTGAGGTTTCCCCACTAGCCTCAAAGAATCCATAGGAAAGATAAAATCAAGTCTAAGGCCTTTTGTATAGATACTCAATCTACCACAAGGTGGTAAGTTAGTGCAATTTCCAAATTTGAATGGATGAGGATCTAGGGAAATTTAGAAGGTTTATCAAGTCAATTTCTAGCACAAGAGGATCCCCAAACACTACAAAAGAACAAAAAAATATTGGTTGTTGTAAAACTTGAAAGAAAGGCGATGAATTATAGCAGTAATGCAAGTTATGATAGCAGCAATAAATTTAACCCTTGGACAATTAGAAAAGCAATGAAAAAGGGGGCTAAATGATGGATTAAACTAGAGTTTTAGACAAATGAAAAAAATTGAAATATAAGTGAATATAACAGCCAAGAAACCCTAGACGTCCATCCCTAAATAGGCTAAAATAAAAATCAGCAAAACAATTTTAGGGTTTTAAGATGATTTTTAAGTGAAGTACATGTATATATACCAAAACTTGTAGCTTTTTATGGCTAAAAATGAATATATTGTTGTTATCTAACCCTAATTAATTTTAAAAGAATAAATAAAAGTTGAATTTTGAGTTTTATAATTGACTATTGAGAGAAGACTAGTGCATATTATATTGTTTTGGACATATGAGGTCAATTAAGGACTCCTTTGAAGAGATGTAAGTGGATTTAGATTTATATTTAGGTTTATTCACTACTAACCCTAGAAGATCCTCCTAGTATCTTACTAGGTCTTAAAAGATAGTAAGGGAAATTTCTTCACTAGTAACCTTTCAAAAGTTTTGAATAAGGGTTTATTCAAGAAAGAACCAAGAGAATGCACAACCATCACTATAGAAGCATCATTACACTTATATTCATTCATAAACAAAACCACAAGTTAAAGTGAGATGACTTATTCAAGAAATCTTTCATCCATCAAAACCTTAGCAATGAACATCCATGAAGTAGTAAAAGTATCCACAAAGCATCCTCTCCAAAATCCATCCATGGCGATTTGCACAGGAGAGAAATAAGTAGTGATTGAGTAGTGATAAATCTCCACAAATAGCAATGTTTTACAAGTTAGAAGTGCTTATCCTATTTGTATAAGAGATCAAGCACCTTTCTCTTCCATTAAAAGACATAAAAACATAAAATAATGCCTTTATCTCTCACAAGAACTAGAGATAAGGCAAAAAGACATAAAATATCCATGACACAAGAGTGGATAGGTCACTAAAACCCCCAATGATGCCTCCAAGATGAAATAACAATGCTCTAATGCCAAATAATCCATCATAAATGCATATTAGAGGCCATATGTATGGATTGAATTGCCTCATAAGGTGGATGGCTAACTCAAAGATGAACTATAGGGGATCCAAAAGTGAAGTGTTACCTCTAACAATTGCAGTGTTTCATCACTAGGTGTCCAATCATACCCCCAAGTGGCTAGAAGTGGTCATGGCCTACCCTGGCCCTGCCAAAAATTGTATTTCATTCTCAGATCTTTTTGCAAATGAGTGTAATCGACATATCTTTCTCTTCAAAGATAAGCTACCACCATTCTAGACAGTTTTTGTTCTACAATGTTATGTTATTTAATTTATTAATAAAAGTTGGGTTTCATTGTATTTGTGTGTTCTCTACTATAGTTTTCTTTGTATCTCATTTAATTCTCGATCTAATCTAAATGAGTGGTGTTAGAGCAGTCTTTTCCTTGTTATTTCTTGGTGCATGTCCTCGACAAAGTCAAGGTATAAATATTTGGGTCTCGAGCTAGTTTCACTAGGGGACGACCACTCTTGTCATCCCAAACAACCTCCTATGGTGGAAGAAAAGAGAGATGACGAAGCAGGAGATCATTTCAAAATGTTGCTCAAGGAATCCCTCGCATGAAAACTGAATGAGATGATGAACAACTTCGCATAGATCCTTCATCGACTGTCAACAACGGGCGAGGCATCTTCAACAAGCAATCATTTTGGAGGTGTGACACCCTTCAAGGTACAAGTTAACTTTGATACCCCTTTATTTGAAGGCTACATAGATGCAAATGCTTTGGGGAAATGGTTTAATATATTAGAAGGGTATTACGTTGTTCAAAAAAAATCAACACTAAAAATATCACCTTTGCTCTCCTTAAATCCCTCCCCCATGTGAAAGATTGGTGGGAATGTCACTAGGAGAGACATAATGAAGATGAGTCTATGGAATTCAGGAAAGGACCCACTTAGGAAACTCTTGTTGATTCCCTCAAGGAGTATTTCTACCTTATCGAAAACTATGAGGACCAGTTGATCCTAATCAGATCCAACAAGAACAATTGGCTATCGACACGAGCTCTAGGATGATCAACAGAAGCTATGTTAAGGCTATGGACAATGAAGGAGATCAACTTTTTAGTGTGAAGGGCCCCATGCCATCATGATTGATGTATACCTTTGTATGTAATGTAGTCTTAAGTCGAACATATGAGATGTAAAGTGGGTCATTATATCGTTGTACGTAAAGAAATAATGTATTAGGAAAATATGAGACTTTCATGAGACCTTTTTCACCTGGGAAAAAACACAAACAAGCAAAGAGAAGAAGGATAAATTGACTGGAGAGAAGTTGAAGTGTTGGGATGCCTGACCTTCTAGCTATCCTCCCAATCGACCCAGTCTACTATATCATGGTTCCCCACAATGAGAGAGGGGTTCTTTGGCTACGAATGAAGTAGGAGGTTGCTCATAAATCATTGAGGAGCATAGAGATGAGCTAGAGAGTATGTAAATTTCTCATTGCTCAATAATTAAGAGCCTATTTGAAGCCAAAAGAATGTTGGTTTTCCCGTTTGGGTTTCAAGAGTAAATTTTGAGTTATGTGTGTGTTTATTATATTTGGATGTCTATGAGGAGAAATAGTTGCATTATAATTTAATGGTAAATGGTATGCACACAAAATAATGGTTGTCTATGTTTTGTTTTCGTAAAGAGAAATATGTGCTAGTTGTGGTTTGAGTTTGTTCTTCCTTATATACAGTTCCCATGTGCCAATAAGCCAGTCTAACATATCTTTAACCACACGGATACATCCATTTTTAGGTTTCGAATCAACGACTCTCCTTTGAGAGATGTTGTTATTTACTTGGGAGTTGCTAATTTGGTTTTAAGTGTCATTAAGGGGAATTTCTCTAACATCGCAAATTAAATTGTTGCATGCTAGTGTCTACACTTTTCTCACGTGACATTCATTACTTTTTTATTATTTCTAGGGCATTTTCCTTTGCCTACAACTTGTATACAAACCATACTTTGCAATCCGGTGTTGCTTGGGAATTTATTATTTCTCCATGAGCCATATGCACATTTTTCTTCTTCGCTAGTTACCCAATTTTCCCCCAGACGTTTACCTTCTATTGGTTACCCAATTCTCCTTCCAATAGTTTTTTTGTTGTTGTTGGTTACCAAGTTCGCCCTCTTGATGGATTCTTCGCTATTGAATATTGAATTCTCCCTCTAGATTTATTTTTTTACCAATGGTCGTCTCATTTCATCTAGATAATTTTCTCATTGGGTATTCGATCGACTTCACTTGCAGACAACTCGTTTTCCCCTTAGTCTAATTGGGGATTCTCCCATGGTCAATTTATCTTTACATTTATTCAATTGGACTTTCATTTGGTCAATTTTACTTTCATTTAGTCGAATTGACTTATGGGTAGTCAATTGGAATTTCATTTGGTCAATGAGACTTTCATTTAGCTGAATTTCTTTCCCTTTGGTGTACTCAGATTTAGGGTAGTCAATTTGCTTTTCATTCAGTCAACTCAACTTTCGGGTGGTCGATTGGTCTATAATTTGTCCAACTGGTTTATTATTTGTTAGACTCGACTATTGGTTTGGTTGGTACAATTTTCATCAGCTAGTGAGAGCTAATATTATAGTTTTATTGTGGAGGATTCTATGTTGGTGAAATGGATAGGCTATAAGCCTTTCATTTACATATCAGATGGTAACAGAGAAGAATTTTGAATGCACCTAGTGAGACATGTATGGTAAGTACCCACAATGACTACAAAAGAAGTGGATGAGAGTTGTTTCCAGGGTTAGAGCACAAGGAATGGCAGGGGAACATTATGGAGAAGATGAGGAAGAAAATCCCAAGAATAGGTTGGATTTACTTGAGCATATTTTGGCCATGTTGACATTGATGGTGTCAAAGTTATTGGCGATGAAGTGTAAGGAAACACCATCAACAGAGGCTTGTCATGAAGACCTCGATAAGGAAGGAGATAAGCTGAGAGATAAAGTGTAAGACTGAGCCAGATATGGGAGAATGCAGCCATAGTAAGACATAGGTACATTTCCATGTGGAGGTCAAGGTGGAAATCAAGCCATATTTTGAGGAAGTGGATGCCATTAGGATAAACCAATGGTTATAGCTTACTAGGAAACAAAATATTGTTTTTTCTCGGTTGACCATGCTTTGGAATGGTGGGAGAGTGATTGTTTTTTCTCGGTTGACCTTGAGGGAGACAAGAGGAAGCAATAAACAAGTATGCATAAGAAAATTGAACCACAAGAGTATCAGAGAAAGAAGAAAAACAAGAAGAAGTGGAATGAGAAGAATAGTGTGGCAACAACACAAGAAGAAACGCCTTCTGCCCAACAATATAAAGGATGTGAGTGAAAGGGACACACTGGGGAGAAATGTTGGAAATTACACCCTAAGAAGCATCTCAAACATTTCCAGAGGAAGAAGAAGAATGCATTGATATTAGTGGATTTTGAGGACTGGGTAGATAGCACCTCAAACTCAAAAGGGAATATAAATTGCACTAATCTTTAGAAGAGGTGGCATTAGTTGGTTGCAGTCACAAGGAGGAGAAGGAGATGACCAAGCTTTTCTACATTAAAATCCACATGATACAACGTAAGGTTGATTGTTTTTTATCTTGGTTCATAATCCAACTTGATCTCTATGCAATTGGATGAGAAGCTTGGGCTAGAGACACAAGATCATTTGCATTCATACCCCCTAGGTTAGGTAAGGCAAGAAGTAGAATTAAAAGTGGACAAGCGGTTCAAATTTAAGTTTTCCATTAATCAAAACTTTGATGATGAAGTAGTTGCAGATGTGGTTCCTCTTTAAATATGTGAAGTCATCTTGGGAAGTCCATATTTACACGTGAGGGATGCCATTTTTAGAAGGAGAACAAATCAGTATATGATAGTTAAGGATGGGAAAGCATATGCCATAAATGCACACAAGGACAAAGCTAAGCTCTCTTTGATCAATGTTCATCAAGCCAGAAGAATCATGGGAAATAAAAAGAAGTTTGTGTTGTTTTTCTTGAAAGAAGGAAAGTAGAAAGGAGAAGATATCGAGTTCGAGACATGGATAATTTTAAGGATGGAAATTTATCTCAGAATGTAGAAACCTTCGCAAATGTTACTAGTCCTTAATATCCAAACTATAAAATATTTGGCAATGTTTTTTGTAAAAATATTCAAATTTCTAAGGATTTTATATATTTTCTATCCTTAGAAATTTGATTTGGGCGAATCACGTTTAGAAAAAATCGGAATTGGCAAATATTTTTTTTGGAAAAAGCATGGAAATTTATCCCATGGGAAATATATAGCACCTAAAAATTTCCCTAGTTGGAGATGAAGGAATGCATGGAAGAATGTGGTGGAGAGCGGCATCAACAACTACAACAACTGATTGAATCATATAAGGAAGTGTTTCAAGAGCCTCGGGAACTGCCACCTAAGTGAGAGGTTGAACATGAGATTTAGTTGTTGCTGGAGTCACCACTACCTAACATTGGGATGTATAGGAATTCCATCACCAAATAAGATGAAGTAAAGAAGTAGTTGCAAGATTTATTGGAGCACAGAGTCATCAGACCCAATACATCTCCATGTGGCTCACCCATAATCATGGTGCCAAAGAAATATGGAAGTTGGAGAATGCACATTGACTATCGTGCCCTGAATAAGATCACCATCAAGAATAGATATCATTTGCCAAGGATTGATTACTTGTTGGATCAACTTCAGTAAGCCAAATTCTTCACTAATTTGGACCTCAACTCAGGTTACCACCAAGTGAGGATCAAAGCAAAAGACGCATGGAAGACATCATTCAAAACAAGACAAGGTTTGTACAAGTGGTTAGTAATGCCTTTTGGATTATACAATGCACATGCAATATTTATGAGTCTAATGAATCATGTGCTACACCCCTTCATTGACTCTTTTGTAATAGTATATCTAGATGACATACTAATCTTTATCAATAATTAGCAAGAGCACTTCTCACATGTGACATAGGTACTAGATACCTTGAGAAGAATCAATCGATTTCCAACTTGCAGAAATGTGAGTTTGGAAATACTTCCTTGACATACCTTTGACACATTATTGGAGGGGGGAAGTTGATATTGGATCCAGAGAAGATTGCAACCATGACATAATGGCCTATTCCCACCAACGTGACAGAGGTCAAGAATTTCATGAGAGCAACGCAATATTTGATGAAATTCACTATAAACTTCTCTACAGTAGCAGCGCCATTACACACCTTGATTGTCAAAGGGAAGATCTTTCATTGAGGTAATCCACAACAAGAGAATTTGAAGACTTGAAAAATAAAATCAGTGATGCTCCAGTCTTAGGCATGCCAAATTTTTAGCGACCTTTTGAGCTAGAGACATATGCTAGTGGGTATGCATTAGGAGTAGTACTCATGCAAGGAGGAAAGCCTATATGCTACCACTCAAAGTTGTTTCACAGATTAGTTCTAGACCACCCTATGTATAATAAAGAGTTATTTGCAATTGTACAAGTAGTGAAGAAGTTGAAGCATTATCTCCTAGGAAAAGAGACCATAATACACACGAATCATCAGCCCCTTCAGTATCTATAGATTTAGAGCAAGATGCAACAAGTGAGGCATTACAAGTGGTTAGGTTTCTTGTAGCAACTCCATTTATTGATTAAGTACAAGAAAGGAGTCAAAAATAGGATAGCAGACATGCTCTCTCAACCACCATTGAAGAATATTGCAGCAATTGGAATGATAATGTAGCTTGAGCCTTTCACTCATGAAATTATGAGTGAATACTATGAGGGAGATGAACATTTTAGAGGATTTTACAAGAAAATGAGGGAGGTTGATTACTATCATTGAAGGAAATGAATAACACCTCCAATATGGGTTGTTATACAAGTTGGACAAGATATGCATACCCCACAATATAAGAGTTTAGTTGATGAGAGAAGCACACACTTCTAGAGTTTTTGGGAATTTTGGCATGAAAAAGGTAGTGGAAAATTTGTTGTGGTATGTGTATTGGTCAAAGATGCAGGAGCAGGTGGAAACTTTTGTTAGAGGCTGCATAATTTGCAGCACTAGCAAACCAAGCAACTAGAAACTTGTGTTTGTACATGTCATTACTAGTACCAAGAAAGTCTTTGGAGAGCATCTCCATGAATTTTTTTGGAGGCTTGCCTATGAATCCTAGAGGCCATGAATACTTTTTTTTTGTAGTAGATCAATTTAGCAAAATTTGTGTGCTCATTCCATGTAAGATGACAATATTTGGAAGAAAGGTAGTTGAACCATTCTTCAGCCATGTTTGGGTACATTTCAGATTGTCAACCTCCATCATATATGATCAAGACAACAAGTTCTTGGGTAAATTTTTGACAATGCTTTGGGAAAGAATGGATACCAAGTTGAAGTATTCCACTACATTCGATCCTCATATTGATGAACAAAATGAGGTTGTTAACGGGGCGTTGGTACAATTATTGAGAAGCTACAACAACAAACATACAAAGACTTGGGATGAGAAACTAATCTACATTCAACACTCCTACCACATATCACTCCTTTCCTCCACCGATAAGTCTCCTTTAGAGACTTATTTTGGTTATTTACCTCCTTCACCATTTGATACCATGTATGGCATGCAGAAGGAAGAAGCAGGCTTGCAAGGAAATGAACATAAGGTAAGCACATTAATGGACAAGATCAGGAAAACACATCTAAGGGTTCAAGAGTAGCTTGAGAACAGCCAACAATTGTATAAAGCTAGGCATGATCAACATAAGGAAGATCACAAATTATGTGTTGGAGACAAGGTGTGGATTTATCTATGTAAGGAACAATTACAAGGAGAAACAAAGAAACTCAAACCCCTTAGATATGTACCATTTGAAATCATTGAGTAGATGAATGAGAATGTCTTCAGGCTCAAACTTTCACCCTATATGCAGATCAATTCACTGATGAACATGGAATATTAAATGTTGTATGAACCTTCCATGTTGGATGAGGAGGAAGAACATTAGGTTCCTCCTACTGTTGAAGATATTATACCTCATGGTCTTGAAGAGTTAAATGAAGACACGGTTTTGGAGCACAAGGATAGAGAAACTCGCATAGGAAAAAAAGAAACATGGAAAATTGGTCTCAAAGGACAAGCTCCAAGGAAAGAAAAGTGGTTTAGAGGAACCAAATTGCAAGCAAGTTACCTCATCTATCCTTCACATATTTTGAGGACCAAAAGCATCCTAATGGGGAGGTGTGATTTGAATCATATCCAACAAGAATATTTCGATATCGATAGAGGCTCTAGGATGATCAGCATGGGAAATGTTAAGGCTAGAGATGATGAAGGAGATCAACTTGTTGGCGTGAAAGGCCCCATTCCATCATGAATGATGTTTACCCTTATATGTAATGTAGTCTTAAGTCAAACCTATGAGATGTACAATTGGGTAGTATATTTTTGTACATAAAGAAAATTAAGAGTTTCATGAGACCTTTTCCACCTAGGAGAAAAGACAAACTAACAAAGAGAAGGAGAAACCGACTTGAGCGAAGTTGAATTGTTGGGGACACCTAACCTACAACTATCCTCCTAGTTAACCCAGTATTCTATATCATGGTTCCCCACAATGAGAGAGGGGTTCTTTGGCTACAAATGAAGTAAGAGGTTTCCTAGAAATCACTAAGGAACATAGAGATGAACCAGAGATCATGTCACTTTCCCATTGTTGAATAATAAAGAGCTTGGTTGAAGCCAAAAGAATGTTGGTTTTCATGTTTGGGTTTTGATCCGAAATGATATTTTACACGACTATGGTTTGAGTTATTAAGCATGTTTTGATTAACCAATTAGGAATCTTAAATAAAGAGGAAGAATTTATAAAAGAAGTATGACAGCCATATACACATGTGCATATCTGAAATAAAGCAATAAACATCAACAAACCATACCACAAATGTGATAACGGATTTCGACAATCTCGCCTACATCTCTGGGCCTTGTCTCAATGGGCTCTACTTATTTCTATTCAAAGTTTACAAGTAAATCATGATAGTGCCAAAAGGTTACAACAATGAGTTGTTCATGTTATACCAGATCTCGTGAACACATCAAAATAAATGGCACCCAAATCGGATGAACGAGGCTCCCAGAAATGGCCCGCAAAGGTGCACTCCTCAATAGCTTCCCTGCATAACAATGGCCTTTGGCTCAACAATCTGGTAACATAAACATGTTCTGAACCACCATTGATTTCCCCATGGCCTCAAGAACGCCTGGTTTATATAGGCCTAAATTTGGTAACCATCTCCCAACTTCCTCCCAGGATCTGGCCTCAAAAAGGGCCCATTATCTCCCAATATTAAACAAAATCTCCAAAATCAGCTAATAAAATCAAATAAATCACTATACTATAGTGATAAAACCCACTTTTTGCATATATTATGGGCTAAGCCCCTTTTTTTCTATCTGTGCGCTCCTTATACAGGGTCTTATGGCTTCATATGGCCAAGTGCCAGCCCCCTAGGGGCTGCGCACTATCCCTTTACCTTGTTGGCTCCTAGATATGTTGTGCAATCCATGTGACCGGGGTCTGAACGGACCGGACTCTAAACTTTCCATGCCATCCACTTGCATCTGTTTCCTATGGCTACCCCATAGGATCGAGGCTAGTCCCCATATGTAGTCTGCGCTAACAAACCAACAGTCGGGTCATATGCAGAGTACCGAGAATCGGGGTCTGGAACCTTCATTATAACTGTGCCAACAATGAACCCTGCCTCTGGTTATATGTGGCAGTCTGCGACCGAAGGCTATGGATAGGCCCCAGCCCTTCCCCCCATTTGAAATATAATAGAACCAAACTTAAATATTAAGTTTATGCCTTTACATAACACGTAACATGTGCAGCGGTTTGGCTAGCCAAGCCCGGCCAAAGCTTAGCCCGACGGAGAGGTCCGGGGTTCGAAACCCACAAAATCCAATAAATTTTGCAATGAAACAAACCAATACTTGGGTTCCACGTGGCACCACCTCATTCGTCAATTTCCCAAGCCACATGTCAAATGCTGATTGGACCATCTTTCTGCCACCTTCCTACCAACTTTCAGCGTCATACCCTGCCATGTGTTATCGTACGGCATGCCAAATCAGTTGTATGGGCATGCCACATGTCACCCTTTCAGTGGTGACACATCTCACCTCTCGATTGGTCCACCTATACCTGTCATGTCAGTAGTCCATTGTGCCCCTGCCACATCAGTTGTATGGCATGCTGCCACATGTCACATTGTCATATCAGCATGATGAGCATGACATCAGCGTTTACTTTTTACCTGTTGAACTGTTTGACTTTTTCCTTGTTTGGAAAAATGAACAGAACATGATATCTGGGGAAAACGACGTCTGTTTGATCCCGTTCAAGTTGCATTGGGTTCATATCAGTGAGGCCTACTCACACATTTGTTTTGAATCCATTCTGAGAACATTGATTTTTAGGCCTTTCTGAGTCCCATCAAGCTCCTGGATCCAAATCTAGTTCAAACCTCCCCACTAAAGGACCTTTTGGTCCCCAAAAGGTTACAAGAATGGACTTTGACCGATTACATACTCATAAAGAGAAAAAAAAAACATGATGTTGTACAAAAATGATATTATAACAGGTCATCATTTCAACATGTGTGATTACATTAATGGAAGCAAAATACAATGAAGTTGTGACATCCACTTCTGGCAAAACCAAGTTCCTACTTTCTTTTCTTCATGGTGTTCCTCTTGCATTACTGGTAATTCTTCTTCCTTCGTGAGTACATGTGTGATCCTTTTTCCTTCCTTGGATGAAGCTCTGGATTAAGCTTCCAACAACTAGCCCTTTGATGTCCACCCTTACTACAATAAGTGCATTGAGTTTTTGGCATCTAGACTTGTTTACCCTTCTCTTTCTTCTGTTGTGGAGTTGAGTCTTTATATCATGTTTCCTTCCTGGTCGAAATAGGTTTCCTGTACAAAGTTTGTCTCTTCCAACACTTGGAAACACAATGCTTGGGTGAATGATAATAAGTACATGGATAAAGATTCCACAAGTTATGGATTACTTGATTATGCTTATTATAATCAAAAGGAGAATTGGTAAAAACATGACCATTATACCTTCCATGTTGATCTTCACTTTTCTTTTGAGATGACTTGCATTCACTACCACAATCCTGAAGTGATACGCCATTACCTTTTGTGAAGTGTTCCTGCAATGTCTTAAGTTGGCCATTTGAAGCATTACTTGCTTCCAAAGTTTTGGAACCCATCTTGGAGGATGCTCCAATCTCCACTTCGCCATATCCCAATCCTAAATATCGAGGCCTTTCCACAACATCGATGGGATTAACTATACCTTGGCCCTCAATTCCAAGACCCTTTCCTTCATAACCCATCTTGGTTAGCAATCTCAAACCTATACCTCTTGTATGTTTTTCAAATGCACCAAAACCATCTTGATGGGAACAAGGAGAAATTGATGATTGACCTTCATTACATACCTCAGATTTTTTTTCTGAAACATATGTAGAAGGAAATTCCTTCAATCCTTCTTTGACTTTGTTGTTCTTTGAAGCTTTCACTTGAACCGACCTCTTTCGTTCCAAGTAGTCTTCATACAACACTTTCACCATCTCAGCCATGGAAAACACCGAATTTCTGAACTCCTTCTTATCTAGAGAAAGTCCTCCTATAGATGTTATTTTCTCCCTTGAGATGAGCTCTTCCCTTGTAAACATGCAAAAATCAAATTCCAAATGTCAACTAGCTCTGATACCACTTGATCTGAAATAATATTTTACGCGGCTATGGTTGAGTTATTAAGCATGTTTTGATTAACCAATTAAGAAGGTTAAAGAAAGAGGAATAAGTTATATAAGAAGTCATATACACATGTGCAGATCTGAAATAAAGCAATAAACAGTAGCAAACCATAACACAAATGTGATAACGGAGTTCAGCAATCTTGCCTACGTCTCCGAGCCTTGTCTTAGTGGGCTTTGATTATTTATGTTCGAATCTTTACAAGTACATAATGATAGTGCCAAAAGGTTAAAAAAATGAGTTGGTATTGTTCTACTAGATCTCATGAACCCATCAAAAGAAATGGCACCCAAATCGGATGAACGAGGCTCCCATAAATGGCCCGCAAAGGTGCGCTCCTCAATAGCTTCCTTGCATAACAATGGCCTTTGGCTCAACAATCTGGCAACATCAACATGTTCTAAACCACCATTGATATGCCCATGGACTCAAGAAGGCATGTTTTATATAGGCCTAAATTTGGTAACCATCTCCCAACTTCATCCCAATATCTGGCCTCAAAAAGGGCCCAATATCTCCCAATATTAGCCAAAATCTCCAAAATCAGCTAATAAAATCAAATAAATCACTATACTATAGTGATAAAACCCACTTCTTGCATATACTATGGCTAAGCACCTTTTCTTGGGTGCGTGCTCCTTATACAAGTTCTTATGGTTTCATATGGCCAAGCGGCAGCCCCTTAGGGGCTGTGTGCTAGCCCTTTACCTCACTGGCTCCTGGATCTACTGCGCAATCCATGTGACCAGGGTCCAAACAGACCGAGCTCTAAACTTTATGCGCCATCCACTTGCATCCGGATCTATGGCTACCCCATAGGATCAGGGCTAGTCCCCATATGTAGTCTACGCTAACAAACCAACAACCAGGTCATATGCAAACTACCGAGAACCGGGATCTGAAACTTTCGTTATAACTGCACCAACAACAAACCCCACATGTGGTTATATGAGGAAGTTTGATATCGGTGGTTGGGGCTAGGCCCCAGCCCTTCCCCCCATTCTAAATACAATAGAACCAAACTTAAATATTAAGTTTATGCCTTTACATAACAAGTAACATGTGCGGTGGGTTAGCTAGCCAAGCCCAGCCAAAGCTTAGCTTGACGGAGAGGTTCAGGGTTCGAAACCCACAAACTCCAATAAATTTTGCAACAAAACAGACCAATACCTGGGTGCCATGTGGCATCCCATGTCTGGGCCACGTGGCACCACCTCATTCACCGATTTCCTGAGCCACATGTCAAATGTCGATTGGACCAGTTGTCTGCCACTTTCCTGCCACCTGTCAGTGTCGTACCGTGCCATGTGTCACTGTATGGCGTGCCATGTGTCACCCTTTCAGTGGAGACATGTGTGACCTCTTGGTTGGTCTACCTGTACCTACCACGTCAACAGTCCACTGTGCCCTTGCCACATCAGTTGTATGGCCTACTACCATGTCAACACGATGCGTTGACTTTTTTCCTGTTCACCTGTTTGACTTTTTACCTATTTGGAAAAACAAATAGAACAAAATATTTGGGGCATACGACATCTTTTTGAGCACATTCAAGTTGACTTGGGTTCGTATCGATGAGGCCTATGCACACGTCTGTTTTGAATCCATTCTGATAATATTTATTTTTAGGCCTTTCTAAGTCCCATAAAAAGAGAAGGAGAAATCGACTTGAGCGAAGTTGAATTGTTGGGGACACCTAACCTACAATTATCCCCCTAGTTAACCCAGTATTCTATATCATGGTTCCCCACAATGAGAGAGGGGTTCTTTGGCTACAAATGAAGTAAGAGGTTGCCTAGAAATCATCGAGGAACATAGAGATGAACTAGAGAGCATGTAACTTGCCCATTGTTGAATAATAAAGATCTTGGTCGAAGCCAAAAGAATGTTGGTTTTCATGTTTGGGTTTTGATCTGAAATGATCTTTTACATGACTATGGTTGAGTTATTAAGCATGTTTTGATTAACCAATTGGGAAGCTTAAAGAAAGAGGAAGAATTTATAGAAGAAGTATGACAGCCATATACACATATATAGATCTGAAATAAAGCAAGCAAGTTCCCTCATCTATCCTTCACATATTTTGGGGACCAAAAGCATCCCAATGGGGATGTGTGATTCGAATCAAATCCAAAAAGAATAGTTCAATATCGATAGAGGCTCTAGGATGATCATCATGGGAAATGTTAAGGCTAGAGATGATGAAGGAGATCAACTTGTCGGCGTGAAAGGCCCCATTCCATAACGACTTATGTTTACCCTAATATGTAATGTAGTCTTAAGTCAAACTTATGAGATATAAATTTGGGTAGCATATTGTTGTACATAAAGAAAATATGAGAGTTTCATGCGACCTTTTCCACCTAGGATAAAAGACAAACTAACAAAGAGAAGGAGAAACCGACTTGAGCGAAGTTGAATTGTTGGGGACACCTAACCTACAACTATCCTCCCAGTTAACCCAGTATTATATATCATGGTTCCCCACAATGAGAGAGGGGTTCTTTGGCTACAAATGAAGTAAGAGGCTGCCTAGAAATCATTGAGGAACATAGAGATGAACCAGAGAGCATGTAACTTGCCCATTGTTGAATAATAAAGAGCTTGGTCGAAGCCAAAAGAATGTTGGTTTTCTTGTTTGGGTTTCTAGGGTAAATTATGAGTTTTATGTGCGTTTATTGTATTTGGATTTCATTGTCTATGAGTGTAAATGGTTTCACTATTATTTAATGGTAAATGATGTGCACAAAGATTAATGGTAGTTTGTGTTTTGTTTTCATAAAGAGAAATATGTGTCAGTTGTGGTTTGAGTTCGTCCTTCCTTATATACAGTTACCATGTGCGAGTAAGTCAATCTAACAACTCTTTAACCACGCTCGTACATCCATTTTAAAGTTTAGAAATGATGAAACTCCTTCCATAGTTTTTTCTATTTGCTTGGGAGTTGTTAATTTGGTTTTAAGGGTCATTGAAGGAATTTATCTCACACTCGAAGTCAAATTGTTGTTGGTTGAGTCTAAACTTTTCCCACATGCCATTCATTACATTTTTACTATTTTGGGGGCATTTTCCTTTGCCCACGGCTCATATACAAACCATACTTCATAATATGGTATTGCTTGAGCATTTATTTATTTTTCACAAGCCATATACATGTTTTTCTTCTTTATTAGTTACCCAATTCTCCCCTAGACGTTTTTATCTGGTATTGGTTACCCAACGCCCTTTAAGAGTTTTTTTGTTGTTGTGTGTTACCAAGTTCTCCCTCTAGATTGTTTATTTATTGTTGAATATCCAATTCACCCTCCAGATATTTTTCTTACTATTGGTCGACTCATTCTGTAGGATTAATTTTTTCCTTGGTTATTTGGTCGACTTCACTTATAGACAACTCATTTTCCCCTCAGTCCGATTGGGGTTTCTCACGTGGTCTATTTGTCTTCACATTTGGCTGACTAGACTTTCATTTAGTCAATTGTGCTTTCAAGTAGTTGACTCAACTTCTGGGTATTTGATTGGACTTTCATTTGGTCGACTGGAATTTCATTTAGCCGACTTGCTTTTCCTTTGGTCAAATCGACTTCTAGGTAGTCGACTTGCTTGTCATTTGGCCAACTCAACTTTTGGGTTGTTGATTAGTCTATCATTTGGCCAACTGGTTTATTATTTGGTCGACTCATCTATTGGTTTGGTTGGTCAATTTTCCATTATCCAATGAGAGATAAGATTATAATTGTATTACAGAGCATTCTATGTTGGTGAAATGGATAGGTTATAAGCCTTATGTTTATGCATCACTCATCATGAGAGAGACCAGATGGTGTCGAAGTACATGGATATATTCCATACCTTATGCTCAAATTTTGGTATTAGAGACTCTGAGTGGCACCTAGTTTTGAAGTATCATTGTATCCTACATAGGTACATCCAAACAGAGATGAATTTCTTGGGCATATCCTCATTGGGAGATACTTATCAATATGTTGTCAAAATAGAGTATAAATTTAATAAGTGGAATAAGTGGGAGTTCGAGTCTGCAAATATGAAACAATAGAAGCATGGAAAAGGTGTCCCTAACTCAAAAAACAATGGACAAAGCAAGGAATTCCAAACTCAAGACATTCGGTCCAAGCCGCAGAAAAAGAAAAGTAATGGGAAGATGAAGAAGGACATCGATCCGTATTTATAAATGGAATGAAATGAAATACAGAGTTACAATAAAAACACAAAGATATAGTGAAACTTGACTTCTATTAATAAATGAAATGTGTTGAACTGTAAAAATGCATAATGAAACAAACTTGCTCGAATGGTGGTAGCTTATCTCTGAGAAGAGATGTGGAAGCTATGTGCATTCGCCAAAGTGCATTACAATGAGGTTGAAAGGCATTATTTTATCATAAAGAAGCAATGAGGAAACCCTAAACATCCAAAAACCTAACCTTGGGAGATGAAATGATAAAAGGCTTGTGGGCCCCGATGGGGTTAGTTGGTATGCCAACTTCCCAGGGTCATAAAGTTTGCATACGATCTATGGTTGGCTCACACGATAGCTCGTTGGCAAGGTTTGTCCAAAAAGTACACATTTTGATTGGCTCATACCATGCCTTCAGTTATTGTTTGGGCACTGTCGTGCCCAGAAAATGTTGTTTAGGGCCTCAAAATAGCCGTGAAAGTTCAGGACCCGAAAAAGTGTAGAAAAACTGCCAAAATGAAAAATTGTGCTTTGAGCCAATGGAATAGGTGGGTGGCCATCAATATCCACATGGATCAATCATCCGAAATTTGGAATAAATGGTTTCCATTGTGTTGAGTTCCCCCCCATCAGATGGGGAAACTTTTGCTAAACTTGGCCCTGGGTGAGCCACTTGCCTTAGAGTAGGAGTTGCCCTACTTTGACAACTTGATAAAGCCGAATCTTGGAAAGTTCCCTTAACTTATGTGTCCACAATATGATCAATGGTTTCTTGTCTCGTACATTCTAGGTTGAGCTCTATCGGTGTCAACTTCTTTGCTATGTGTGATGTGTCTAATAATGGTGGAAAGTATGGTCGAAGGAGGTCCACATTGAACATTGGGTGCAAGACAAGGAAAGGGGGAGTACTTGGCTCAAAGTAATTGTCACCCATAGCCTTGGTGATGGTGTAAGGACCATAGAGAAGTGGATGAAGCTTTTGATGGGTTCTTGTAAGGCGCTCCTCCTGCAAATGTAACCAAACCTTGTCTCCCACCTGAAACTTGTGTGGTGCCCGGTGTTGATCATGGCATTGCTTGTACTTAGCATCATCTTTCTGCAAAATATCATGGACCCATTGGTGGATGTGCTAAATCTGTTCAATAAACTTGGTGGATTTGTTGGCCTTAGATTGAACATGGGAATATTTTTATTGTGTGGTCACAAGGGGCACTGTGACAGGATGGGTTAAAGCAATCACCAAGGATGTGGTATAAAGAATTTGATACTTATATGTTGGTACTTGGCTTCACAAGGAGAAAATAGAATCACTATGTGTATTTCAAATTAATCGGTGATCATCTTGTTTATTTGGTCTCATCTATGGATTATATGTTGTTGATAGGAAATGACAAGGATATTATCCAAGATGTGAAAACTTAGTTGTCCTCTAAATTTGATGCGAAGGATCTTGGTGCTACAAATTTCATTTTGGGCATGGAAATTAAAAGAGATTGGGAAAATAGGAAACTCTGGTTAAATCAGAGGAAATATGTCGAGACAATATTGCAGAGGTTTAATATGTAGGAATGTAAATCAGTCAAGGTGCCTATTCATGTAGGTGTAAAGTTATATGTGGATCAGTGTCCCAAGACACAGGAAGAGGAAGAGGACATGTCTCGTGTTCCATATGCAAGTGTGGTTGGTAGTTTGATGTATGCAATGGTTTTTCCTAGACCATACATTGCACATGTAGTGGGAGTTTTGAGTGGGAATATGTCAAAACTAGGGAAGGAGCATTGGAAAATAGTAAAGAGAGTTTTCAGGTATTTGTTGGCACTACTAGTTATGGATTGTGCTACCAAGGAACACTGGGATTGGACAGAGTGTTGGAAATACATGGGTTTGTTGATGCAGATTTGGTTGGAGGTCTATATTGTAGAATATTTACAAGTGGGTATGTGTTTAACCTATTTGGAGGAGCAAACAGTTGGATGAGGAAAAGACAGTATATAGTAGCACTCTCAACTACATAAGCTTAATACATGGCAGACACTCATGTAAGCAAGGAATAATTATGATTGTAGAGATTTTGTTCAGGTATTAGGCTGGTATAGCAAGTTGTAAGGATAGATTGTGACATTCAAAGTGAAATCTTCCTGGAAAAGAACTCAGATTACCATTCAAAGAAAAAACATATTAATGTTCAATATCACTTTGTGAGAGACATGGTTGAAGAAAAGAAGGTGTTGTTGATCAAGGTGGACACTTTGAAGAAAGTTGTAGATTCATTAACAAAATTTGTGAGCACTGAACATTTCTCTTGGTGTAGAGGATCTGTGGGCATTGTTGCCCTGGATTTTTGACTATGTAACCTTGTAGCCCCCTGTATGCAAAGAAAACAAGTGGGAGAATGTTGGGTATGTGTTATATTATTTTCATGACTAGATCTAGTGTTTGTGTTGCAGCAGGTGTGGGGGGGTTAAAGAGGGGGAGTCATCGGGGGGTAGGATCCCCTCTATGCGGCAGTTTGGGTGCAGCACCCCCGAAAAAAAAAATGGCATTTTTTGTGTCTGTTTTTTGGTGGTTTTTCTGCACATGGTTTTCGTCGATGGTTTTCTAATTATGGTTAAAGAATTAGGGTTGTTGACTAATCTAGGTCAATGGATTAGGGTTTTTGGATGTTGCGGGGTCCCATATATGTATTGTGTTGTAAAAAATGAATATACAATGAATAGAATATTAGAGGTGCAGCTCTAAACAAGTTGTTAATTTTCTCGGTTTGGGTTTTCAGGGTAAAAATCTATGTGTAATGTGTGTGTGTGTGCCATTATATCTTTTATGTTTTATTAAGAATATATTTGGAGTAATTAATTGTACAAGGTTATAATCTACAAAAAACATGCGATCCCTACACATTGAAACAAATACCTTGTCTTTCTCATAGTTTATTTAGACTCAAGGCCTCTTATATTCCATGAGGTGACTTTCATTGATCAAGGGAGGCAAGATATTACATGTTCATGAGCTTCTCATTGTCCTTACATGTTAAGGTGTCAATATTTTTAGAGGTTGTCAACAACTTAAGAATATGAAAGAATTTTAGTCATGCATGGTACTCCTCTTTGAATTTTCAAGGCCTCCTATGGATCATAGGAAGTGAACAGATTCAAGAGAGAAAGCAAAGAGAGAGTTGATCCTTTTTTCACGATTGGGCCATAGCATGAGTACCTTTGCAGGGCTAAAGAAAGTCCTTATTCTAAGTCATAAAAATTGGGGAGCTTGTGGCCAACGAAACTACAATTTGTTAATGGTCTAGGAGGTTGACTTGAGAGGATGAGAAGATAAAATCGTCTAACTATTTTAGGGGTTGCTTGCTTGTGAAATCCTTTGGAAAAAATTAATTTCATCCTCCCATAGTTTAATTAGTTATCAAAGTAGTTAGAGGATCTTGAATATATTGGGGTTATAGGGCATCGAGTTTAGGAAAATGGGGGCACTATGTGATTTATTTGGACAATTGAGAGGGAGGGTGAATCAGTTGTTACCATGCTTAAACAATTATGCTTATTTTAAACTCTTTATAGAGAACTCAATGACCATCACAATAATTCGGGGAGGTAAGCAATAGAACATTCAACATCACTCACACACATGAAATATACACAGACAGATATTTCCTAAGGAAACCCATATAGGGTAAAAACCTATTCTTCTTGATATGATAAGTAATCTTTATTCTTTGTACATTATCATTCTTATGAGCACCAACTCATTGTGAGGCTACCACCTCTGTTTTCAAAGTTACAACTTGTTGAGAGCACCAACTCTCTGGTTTCTCTAACACCCACTAGAAGGAAGAACCAAATCCCTGGTTTCTCTAGCACCCACTAGAAGGAAGCACCAACTCCCTAAGTGTTCTAGCACCAACTTCTAGTCACACAGGCACCGACCTGTATAACAGAGAACAATATTTCTCCCTTGCACCACCATGCCACCCTGGTTTTTCTGGCTGCAACCATATGGAATCTACAACTCCCTGTGTTCAAGCACCCACATGAAACTCTGAGGACATCAATCCTCCCTAGCACCTCCCAACCACCCTGAAATATAAATGTTTTCCTTTTACAACTTCACTTCTCTGTTCTTCATGATTTTCTCACAACGATTCATCTCCTAATCATCATGGCAACTCTTCATCTTCTCTGGCGGTTATGTTCCCTGTGAGTTCATCATCAGTGGTCGTTATGATGAGATTCCTTAGCTTCTCTGGTATTCAAGACTCTTCGTCTTCTCTATCAGTTACAGCCAATAAACTATGTCTTCTTTGGCTTCTAGCCCCTTCCTTCACGTGAACACTGGCGGTGACCAAGCGCTTATTCAAAACGCACTTCCTGATTTCTGTCTAGTGAGCGTTGGTTCCATTTCACGATATGACCTTGGGATATGAGCTTCATGTGACCAAGCAGTTGCAGATGCATCCAAAGGTGGTTTAGACCAAACTACTTTTCGCCCCACAATTCACCACGAGCCTCTACGCATACTTTCTCCAAAAATCGTGGTTTCAATTGCGTCCCTCTTATGAAAAATTAAGGCTCGAGCATGTTCTGGCCCCACAATTGTAACACCCTGTTTCCCCCAATTTGTAATTAATCATGGAATAGGAATTACCATGCTAATGCATGAGGAAAATGTAAATGTATTATTGTTTGAGTTGCCAATAACTAACTGTGGGGGTGAAACCTTGAAAATATTGGCCATGATATCACTAGAGGAAGAATGTGAAAACTATACAAGAGGGTTCATATATCAAATAATCCCAAATATCCCTTGATAAGGATGACAAACCTCCTTCGAATCCCAAGGTAAGAAAGTCAGTCAATGAAGAAAGGATCGGTGGTTGAATCACCAACCACCCCCATGAATGGAAACATGGGTTGTCAGTTTGAAGTACCACAGGGACCTGTAGA
>ML807536.1:16025-27894 GCA_009831015.1 Picea engelmannii
AAATGCTAGAAATGGCAGAATAACAGTAAAATATCCAGCATAATCTTCACAATACACAGAAATGATATAACAATAGCAATAGAAATAGCACTTTGATTCAGAAAGCAATGTTCACAGGCCTCTTCGAGGGGGAAACCTCCAATAGAGTAGTGCTCTGTTACAATAATCTCCAAGCTAGGGTTTTCATACCCTCGACCCTTATTTGTACTAAATATGTCTATTAAGAGAAGCATCTAGAGGAAGATCCTTCTAGAAGCGGAAGCTTCTATTAGGTCTTCTTACATCCGCCTTATTCTATTTTATTGAAAGGCCTTATTAATATTGACCTTTATTACATCCAAATACATTGATCTACCTATGTGCAAGTTAGGACCTTAACAGAATGTGATTCATGATGGGTGAATGAACACATACACCCTAGAGAAGAATGGGAGGACACACATGTTGCTTCCAATCAAGGATAAGGAGGTGAAGCCGGAAGTAAGCAACACTGTACTTCTCATGAGTGGGAAGGAACTTCTTATAGAGGTTAAGAAGAAGGAGGATCCACAGTTCATTGTGGTCAAGAAGCCAAAGATTGTTTTGACTAGCACCAGAGTGGATGATTTACCAGAAGAAATTCAGGAACTACTGGAAGAGTTCGTTGACATAGTAGTGGAGGAATTACCTCATTCGTTGCCACCGATTAGAAGTGTGAGTCATCACATTGATCTCATACCAGGAGCCAGTTTTCCAAATAAATCCACGTACAGATTGACGTTGCAAGAGAATGAAGAGGTTAAAAGGTAAGTCCAGGAGTTGTTGGACAAAGGTTTAGTCAGGGAAAGCTTGAGTCCATGTGCTGTTCCAACAATACTCAGTCCGAAGAAAGACAGAGGCTGGAGGATGTGTATTGACTCAAGAGCGATTAACAAAATAACCATCAGGTACAGATTTCCATTGCCAAGGATGGATGATCTGATGGATTGCTTGAGTGGAGAAAAATACTTTTCAAAGATTGATTTGAAAAGTGGTTATCATCAAATCCGCATGAGAGAAGGCGATGAATGGAAGATAGAATTCAAAACCAACGAAGGGTTGTATGAATGGCTTGTTATTCCATTTGGCTTAACAAATGCGCCGAGTACTTTCATGAGATTGATGAACGAAGTCCTGAGGGAGTTCATCGGAAATTTTTTCATTGTGTATTTGGATGACATACTGGTTTTCAGTAAAATAGTGGCAGAGCATCTGAAGCATTTGGCTACAGTGACGCAGAAATTGCAGTAGGAGAAGCTGTTGATAAATATGAAGAAGTCCTCATTCATGAAGACAGAGCTCATTTACTTGGGATTTGTTATTTTGGAAAATGAGTTGAGGATGGATCCAGATAAGATGGAGGTAATCAATAATTGGCCATCACCGAAGAATATATTTGAGGTGAGAAGTTTTCACGGATTGGCTAGTTTCTACCGAAAGTTCATCAGGGATTTCAGTGGAATTAGCGCAGCGATGATGGATACAGTGAAGAAAAGACATAAATATTTTCACTGGACTGATGAAGCTGAGAAAAGTTTCAATCTGTTGAAGAAGAAGATTATGGAACAACCAGTTTTGGTGTTGCCGGATTTCCAGAAGACATTTCAAGTGAAATGCGATGCAAGCGGATTTGCAATCGGGGCAGTCTTGAGTCAAGAAGACAAACCGATAGCATACTTCAGTGAGAAGATGAATGAAGAGAAATTGAAGTACTCCACTTATGATAAGGATTTTTATGCTATTATCCAGGCATTAAAGAAATGGAGGCATTACTTGATCCCGAAGGAGTTTGTCTTATACAATGATAATCATGCATTACAGTTTGTGACTCAACATGAAAAGTTGAATCAGAAACATATTAAATGGGTTGAGTATATGCAGAATTTCACTTTTGTGATTAAACATATTTTTGGTACTGCTAACAAAGTTGCTGATGCTTTGAGCAGGAAGTGTTTGCTATTGCAGGAGTTCAAGGTCAAAACATTGGGTTTTGATGATCTCAGGGACATGTATGCTGATGATCTGGATTTTAAGGAAGCGTATGAAGCAACCGAGAATCCAATTCTTAGAGATAGAAGTCCTTGGACAGACTATATGATTCAGGAAGGATTACTGTTTAGAGGTAATCAACTGTGTATTCCGAAATGCTCCATGAGGGAGAATCTACTGAAGGAGAAACACAGTGGAGGATTAGCAGGGCACTTTGGTCATGAAAAAACATTCGCGAAGCTGAATGAGACATATTTTTGGCCGGGATTGCGAGTAGAAATCAAGAGGTTCGTGGACAGATGCATAATTTGCCAGCATTCGAAGGGAAGAAGACAGAATGCGGGATTTTATCAACCGTTTCCCATACCAGAGAGGCCGTGGGATGCAATCAGCATGGATTTTGTATTGGGGTTGCCAAGAACACAAAGAGGAATTGATTCAATATTTGTGGTGGTGGATAGATTTTCCAAGATGGCACACTTCATTCCATGTCAGAAAACCAATGACGCAACTCACATTGCAAAACTGTTTTTCAAAGAGGTCATTCAACTTCATGGGTTTCCAAGAAGTATAGTTTCGGATCGAGACACTAAATTCATAGGGAATTTTTTGAAGACCTTATGGAAGAAGTTGGGAACTAACTTGTTGTTTATTTCAGCGTATCATCCTAAGATGGATGGATAGATGAAAGTGGTCAACAGAAGTCTGGGAGACTTGCTGAGGATCTTGGTGACAAAACACCACAACCAGTGGGACCATATATTGCCGCAGACAAAGTTCGCGTACAACGACTCAGTCAACAGGAGTACAGGGCAAAGTCCATTTTAGGTTGTCTATGGCATGCAACTGAGAGGAATTTCTGAACTGAGGGATTCATAACAGACTGCGACTAGGAGCGCTAGTGCAGAAGAATTCGCAGAGGCGATGAAAGAACTTCACAGCTAGGTGAAGGGACGATTGCTAGAATCAAGCCAGGAATATAAACATAGAGCCGATCAACATAGAAGATGACTTCAATTTGAGGTTGATGATATGGTTCTGGCACATTTGAGAAAGGAAAGGTTCTCGAGGGGAACGTATAATAAATTGAAAATGAAGAAAATCGGGCCATGTAGGGTCTTGAACAAATTTGGGACGAATGCTTATGAGATTGAATTACTCGATGGGATCGGAATTTCTCCGATATTCAATATCTCAGATTTGTACCCATACAAAGCTGAGGAAACAGGGACTGGAACTGAAAAGCCAGTGATCCAGTGGACAAAGTAGATGCCAGTTGCAGATAAGCCGCAGATGGAGCGCATACTGGACAAACGAATTGGTAAGAAGACCAGGAGGAAGGAATACTTTGAGTATCTGGTCAAGTGGAAGGGCCATCCAGTTGAATATTCCAGCTGAGAGACTGAAGAAGAGATCCAGAGGCATGGACAGACCGTGCACGAGCTCATGGACAGGAGCCCATGAAAATTTTCAAGCGAGGGAGTATGATGCAGGAGCATCGTCGACATCAAGCGAGCCAACGCGGAAGCGAAGGACAACTGGACAAGCCAGCACAAATTTTGAAATTGTCTCAAAGATAATGCGCCAAACTTAAATGTGAAAATTAAATGAAGGCACACTTGTGTAATGTAAATGGACCTTGAGCGGATTGCTCTTGTCCTTAGTAGGTAGAAGGCATTTAAAGTAGTTAATGTAGGTAGATAGAATTTAATTCTAGATTAGACAGTTTTAGAGCGCAAGAGGGAAACGGGATAGAGACACCCTCATTTTTTATTGTAACATTATCGATGAAGCATTGGAGAAAGAGCATGCAGAGGGCTGTGTAAGAACACCCATGTACAAATATTTGGATTAATAAAAGAAGTTGATTCAAATTCATGGTTCTGTGTTTTGTTCTATGTGTGTTGATGTTGAATGATATCCTCTTGAATGTTTGCTTCATGTTATACATTTTCTTTATGTGCTGTGTATATGATTTCATGGTTTGAGTTTGAAGTCTGAAAGGAAATAGGAATGAGTTTCAATTGTTTCTTTATCTGAGCGAGATTTCCTACAAGGAGTGCAGTTGAAGCGTCTGCAAGGAGTGCGTTGACGGAGGGCTCAGATAGGTTTACTTTTGTTCTCATTTCCCAGAAGTGTAGACAGGCACAGGAGCCGTGCAAGGAGTGCGTAGGCCAAGAGAAGTCTCAGGGTTGCGAACCTGAGTGAAGTATTTAAGGACTGCTGCTGCAGGTGTGCACAGAGTCAAAGAAGTTCAAACACTTGAAGTGTTTGGAAATCTATCTGCAAAGAGTGCGTGCAAGTATTTTCTAAAGGTCGCAGAGTCGTGGAAAATATCAGGAGGGATAAGGCCTTCGAAATCATTGAAGGAAAGCGCAAGGGAAGTTGCGGCTAGAAGAAACAGGAAAGCATCGTAAAGTTGCGCGCAGGTGGACGAGTTCCGCGGAGGAACACATAGTCATTTCGCAGATTTCACCAGGAGGAACGGATGATCGGTATTCTCTGAGGAGAGTTCGCGAATCTCTGTGAGTCGTTAGATCTTGTGGAGGTGCAAGGGAGATACAGTGAAGGTATCGAAAGGTTCAAAGTTCAGGAGGGCAGGACCGTTGATCCGAGCCACAGGGGCCGTCGGATTTTCACGTGGAATCGTGTATCGGGGTTTCGTGGGTTGAAGTCCCATGAACATCGCAACCAGAATCGCGATACTACGATACGCGATATCCCGACAGTCAAGAGATAGTGTGGGGCCACAGAGGAGTCGGTAGGTGGACAGGTGGCATGCCTTATCGAGGTTTCACCGCGAGAAGTCCCGAAACAATTGCATCAGGATACATGATATAGTGAAGTCCGAAATCCCGACGAGGTGACGGGACGTGGAAAAGTCATAACTCGCACGTGTGTCGGAGTTTCGGCATATCAGGATTCGGGAGTCAGGAAAGCAAGTTCCTTGACATCGCGAGCGTCGAATTCGCGATAGAGAAAACCCCGATAGGAAAAGGTCAGCGTTGACTGGTTATCGGATTTTCGAAATCCGAGAGTGCAATGTTCGACCACTAACCTCGCGAAGCCACGAAGTTCGATCCCCCGAGTGTGAAGAGGGGATCCCACGAGGATTTCTGTGGGTGCAGATTTCCCGATAGAGAAATAGAAGAGCGTCAGAGTTCTTCGGGCCGTGAGAAAGAGAAGATCCTGTGAGCAGACGTGCTTGCGAGCGCGATCTGCATCAAAGATGAACCTTAAAAGGCCTATAATACATTGTGGACAAAATGACCTAGCCCTCACATGCCAAACATTTTTCCTAGGAAAGGAAAAACGTTACATTTAGAGGCATGACGTCACCTAGGGGGCTTGGGTTTGGTGGTGAGGTTACCATTCATTGACACAAGGGCGTTTTGAGGAGAATGAGGCTTTGACCATGAAGAAAATGACTTGGATGATTGACATGTGGATTTGAGAATCATAACTACACTCCTTCAACACCAACAACTTGCTCCTGGTGTCAAAACATCCCCTAAAGGGACGACGTCACCTTAAGTTAGGGTTTCTTTTTGTGGAAAAGTAAAATTTAAGTGAATTTTTAAATATTATTTTGTAAAAGGGACAATATTATGGTTTTTGACCCCTAGTCCTGTGGTTTACACTAATATTATGTGGACAAACTATTTTGGAGACATTTTGTTTAAATAGAGATGATAAGATCTCATTTTAAGACATAACTCTCCCATTTGGAGAAGCATTGGACTGAAATTTTCACTCTCTTTGGCTAGTTCTCTCTCTTGTGCTCTTGTTTATGTCTATATTTTGGATTATTGGTTGATGGAAGTAATGCAATAGCCGTGTAAGACTATTCTCTAGTTATTGTGGTGGGTTGTCTTAGCTTTTTCCTGGAATTTGTAATCTTTTTACATTGTGATATCATTTGTTATTCAAGTCAAGGTTATTTTGATAGAGATAGGTTGAAAGTATAAGGGCATACACCCCCACCTTATTCTCCATCAATTTATGCTTACATATTATTGGTTTAACAAGGGTTTTCTAAGAGAAGTATAAGGGCATACACCCTCTTAGCTCAAACCCTAGCTAGAGATACTTTCCTTGGGGAGTAAAAGGATTTACACCCCCAAGGAGGTAGTACCTCTAGATATTTCTTTTCTTGACTCCATTAACCAATTTTTTAAAGGCACTAGTCATTTACTTGTTGCATTGGAGAAATAGATTGTTGCCTTGGTAAACGTGATTTTTTCAAGTTTTAAAGTTGTCTCTTTGGGAAAGTGTTCCTTGAGCCTTTGGCTCCCTTGTCTCATTGAGGTGTCCCATTTCAACCATAAATTATTTTTGTTGTTACAAAACTAACCTACAACCATTAGGGTTGCATAAAAATAACCCTCTAACCCCTAATAACTCCTAAACTAACCCTAGGTTTTAGCCCTAATTTTACCCTAACCTTCTACTAAACCTAGCGCACCTATTGGGCTAGTTAGAAGTGGGTTCTAGTGGCTGACTTCTATATTGTTAAGCTTGTTTTGCTACAGCCATAAGGATGATAATATCATTGCAAAAACCTTTTGTTTCATCCTTTCTTTTTTATCCTAAAGTTATTACTTAATCATTGGTGAGTTGAGCTAGTTTTCACTAGCTTTGTCTCTTGTTTATTTATCATATACTTAGCACTTATATTGAAGCTTTTGTTATCTTTATTGAGATGATATATATGGTTTAATTTTTCTGCAATTAGGGACAACAAGATTAACTTTCTTTTCCAACTAACATATTACATTATATACTTGGTTTTCTTTGTGTCTCAGGCAGGTATTCACACTTGGCAGGTCACTCAACTCATTTGGAACCTTCTTAAGAATCTTTCCCAAGCTCTTCATACCACTTATAATTAACCTCTAGGGACATCTATTCATACTTACCATTTTCCATCTCATTTTCCCCTAGGGTCACCGAGATTTCCCCCTTGAGGTGACTACCTCACTTCTTAAGTGACATGGACACTTGTCTAAGGTGACAGTGGGTAGGTTCCCTCATAGTTGTCACAAATTGGTGGTTGGGTCGAGATTTTACCAACCTACAACTTGTGTGATAACAATACGCTTCTTCTAAATTCTGATGAGAACACAATTGGGGAAAAATAGGATGATAGTGATGAATAAAACTTCACGGCCCTCAAGGAAAACATAGAAGAGGACAATGAGTTGTGTAAACAATTGATAGAGGAATGCGATAAGGACCTCTTGGATTAGTTGGAGGATAGGAGGTCTCATCACGGGCCAACCTATCATGATCATGGCTATCTAGTGGTATGACATTACCATCATCTGGTCATCAAGCCAGAGTAATGGATTTAAGTTGCATGGCTGAGAGAAAGGGGGTCTCATCATGAGCCAAACTTCCCATTTCCGCTAGGTATTTGTGAGTGACAATGTCGTTATCTGGACACCACGCCAGGACAATGGCCTTCAACTTGTCCTTAAATTATGAAAGAAACAAAGAATGGAAAATCGATGGGCTTGGAAAAAATTGCACTGCAAACGAAGGTGACACACACCCTCTACAAAGGCACTCATCAATGATGCACTACAACCCCTTGTATGCTATGAACCCCATGCCCAATTAGTCTTGATGCTTAACCACTTCATCCACTTTACATGGCTTAGAAATGGATCACTTGTGAAACACTCCTTGACCTAGGAAAGATATACCCAATAGGACACCCATCAACCCTCCCATATCCAAGATAGGAAAGTCACATAATGTCTTTGAGCACTTACTTGTTTGAAATGGTAATATTTGATGCACATGCTTAGGTGGCTCATTTATTGGTTTGATTTACTCATCATGATATTTTGACTTGATATCCTTGGAGGGTGTGATTATTTGTCTTTGTAGGACCTAGTTGGTGGACAATTTTGGAGGAATAAGCCTAGCTTGGGCTTCCATGGGGCTTGAATCCCACAGGTGGATGCAAAGGGCCCACATGAAAAATGAGATAAATGAACCTTCAGAGGCATATAATACATTGTGGACAACATGACCTAGCCCTCACATGCCAAAATTTTTTCCTAGGAGAGGCACAACGTCACCTTTGGAGGCATGACATCACCTAGGGGGGCTTGGGTTTGGTGGTGAGGTTACCATTCATTGGCACAAGGATGTTTTGAGGAGAATGAGGCTTTGACCATGAATAAAATGACTTGGATTATTGACATGTGGCTTTGAGAAGCCTAACTACACTCCTCCAACACCAAAAACTTGCTCCTAGTGTCAAAACGTCCCCTAAAGGGGACATCAGCTTAAGTTAGGGTTTATTTTTGTGTAAAAGTAAATTTTAAGTGAATTTTTAAATATTATTTTTTAAAAGGGAAAAGATTATAGGTTTTCACCCCTAGTCTCGTGGTTTACCCTAATATTATGTGGACAAACTATTTTGGAGACATTTTGTTTAAATAGAGATCATAAGATCTCATTTTAAGACATAACTCTCCCATTTAGAGAAGCACTGGACTGAATTTTTGCTCTCTTTGTCTAGTTATCTCTCTTGTGCTCTTGTTTATGGATATATTTTGGATGATTGGTTGATGGAAGTGATGCGCTAGCCTTGGAAGGCTATTCTCTAGCTATTGTGGTGGTTTGTCTTAGCTTTTTCCTGGAATTGGTACGCTTTTTACATTGTGCTATCATTTGTTATTCAATTCAAGTTTATTTTGATAGAGGTATGTGGGAAGTATAAGGGCATACGACCCCACCTTAATATCCATCATTTTATTCTTACATGTTATTGGTTTAACAATGGTTTGCTAAGAGAGGTATAAGGGCATACACCCTCTTAGCTCAAACCCTAGTTAGATATAGTTTCCTTGGGGAGTAAACAGATTTAAAACCCAAGGAGGGAGTACTTATAGATATTTATTTACTTGAATCCATTAACCCATTTTTTAAAGGCACTAGTCATTTACTTGTTGCATTGGAGAAATAAATTGTTTCCTTGGTAAACGTGAATTTTTCAAGTTTTAAAGTTGTCTTTTTGGGAAAGTGTTCCTTGAGGCTTTGGCTCCCTTGTCTCATTGAGGTGTCCCATTTCAACCATAACTTATTTATGTTGTTACAAAAATAACCTACAACCATTAGGGCTGCAGAAAAATAACCCTCTAACCCCTAATAAATCCTAATCTAACCCTAGGATTTTGCCCTAATTTTACCCTAAACTTCTACTAAACCTAGCACACCTATTGGGATAGTTAGGAGTGGGTTCTAGTGGCTAAATTATCTTCTGTTAAGTTTTGTTTTCTACATCCATAAGGCTGATAATATCACTGCAACAACCTTTTGTTTCAGCCTTTCTTTTTTGTGCTAAAGTTATTGCTTAATCATTGGTGAGTTGAGCTAGCTTTCACTAGCTTTGTCTCTTGTTTATTTATCTTATACTTAGCACTTATATTGAATCCTTTGTTATCTTTATTGATCTGATATATATAATTTAATTTTTCTTCAATTAGGGACAACAAGCTTAACTTTCTTGTCCAACTAACATATTACATTATATGATTGGTTTTCTTTGTGTCTCGGGCACGTATTCACACTTGGTAGGTCACTCAACTCATTTGGAAACCATTTAACCTTATCAAGACTCTTTCCCAATCTCTTCATACCACTTATAATTGACCTCTAGGTAAATCCATTTATACTTACCATTTTCCATCTCATTTCCCCCCAGGGTCACCGGGATTTCCCCTTTGAGGTGACTACCTCACCTCTTAAGTGATAGGCACACCTGCCTAAGGTGAAAGTGGGTAGGTTCCCTCATAGTTGTCACAAATTGGTGGTTGGGTCGAGATTTTCCCAACTTAAAACTTGTTTGATAACAAGACGCTTCTTCTAAATTATGATGAGAACACAATTGGGGAAAAATAGGATGATAGTGATGAAGAAAACTTCACGACCCTCAAGGAAAACACAAAAGAGGACAATGAGTTGTGTAAACAATTGATAGAGGAATGTGATAAGGACCTCTTAGATTAGTTGGAAGATAGGAGGTCTCATCACAGCCCGACCTATCATGATCATGGATATCTAGTGGTATGAAATTACCATCATTTGGTCACCGAGCTGGAGTAATGGCTTTAAGTTGCATGGCTGAGAGAAAGGGGGTCTCATCACAAGCCAACCTTTCCATTTCTGCTAGGTATTTTTGAGAAACACTGTCGTTATCTGGATACCACACTAGGACAATGGCCTTCAAATTGTCCTTAAATTATGAAATAAACAAAGAATGGAAAAATGATGGGATTAGAAAAACTTGCATTGCAAACAAAGGTGCCACACACCCTCTACAAAGACACCCATGAATGAGACACTACAATCCCTTGTATGTCATGAACCCCATGCCCAATGAGTCTTGATCCTTAACCACTTCATCCACTTTACATGGCTTACAAAGAGATCACTTGGGAAACATTGCTTGACCTAGGAAAGATATACCCAATAGAACACCTCGTCAACCCTCCCATATCCAAGCTAGGCAAGTCACATAATGTCTTTGAGCACTTACTTGTTTGACATGGTAATATGTGATGGACATCCTTAGGTGGCTCATTTATTGTTTTGATTTACTCATTATGATATTTTGACTTGATATCCTTGGAGGGTGTGCTTATTTGTCTTTGTAGGACCTAGTTGGTGGACAATTTTGGAGGAACAAGCCTAGCTTGGGCTTCCATGGGGCTTGAATCCCACATTTGGATTCCAAGAGATCGCATGAAAAATGAGAGAGATGAACATTCAGAGGCCTAGAATACATTGTGGACAACATGACCTTGTTGGAAGATTGGTTGTTTTCATTGATGTCAACCCTAGTCATGGGTGTTGGACCACAAGATTGATGAAGGTATTTGGACATGAAGGAAAATGCACATGTAGATACAAGACCCATGGATGGATAGTATACATCATGTTGTTTCCTATGGTATGTGGCACGTCACATGGATCCTCATGGTTGAGGCGAAATGAATTTTTGAAGATGACAAAGTGAATTGAAGAAGGAAGTACATGTAGGCCCTGAAGATAATTAAAAAGATAATTACAAATAAGAAATTATCAGGTCGGCCCTAATGTTAAAAGGAAGTGACATAAATGGTATAAATAAATATCATTATACATTCATTTGATACACAAGTCGAATTTAAGAGGAAATCAAAAGTAAAGAAGGCCGGATTTCAAGGGAGGATGAAGTGTTTTGGTGATGTGTTCTAAGGTATGTTATTTTCAGGTCATCTTACCATTTTTTCTATAAATTTTTTTCTAGAATGAGTCAGATGGTGAAATTGCTATGGTATTGAGAAGACATATCAAGGTACCTTTGGTAAAAATTTTAGATCTTGATTCACTATAATTATGGAGATACACTCTGTGGAAGATAGGGTTTGTGACCAGTCCTGAAGCTAGTCAATAAACATGTGTTCCGGGTAAAAAAGTCATAAATTCTTCATAGAGAATCCAAATTAAGTGGGAAAAATTTCATTGGAAAGAGTATGGACTTTAGTTTCTTGTGTGTGTGTTTCAGAATTAGATGTTAAATATTGAGCGCGAGACATTCTGTGAAAGTTCACTCTCCTGAATAGACAAAAATTGAATAAAGTCTACCATTCTTTCTATAACTTCTTTTTGGGGAGGATTCAAGGAGTGAAACTTGGAGGCGTTTCAGAGAATACATTGACTAATATTATCTATAGGATCAGAGTACTCCAAGAATTGAAGAATTTCATAAATTGAAGAAGTCTCAGGAAGCATTATCAGGTTCTATGTGATGATTGGTTGATGGTGATGATTTAATGTAAAGTTTTATTATCTCTCATATATT
>ML807536.1:34219-62925 GCA_009831015.1 Picea engelmannii
AGTTTCTAGTTTCTTCTAACTTAGTTTGATTTCTTTTATTTAGTTAGTTAGTTTGTTTTAGTTGATTTTTATTAGTTTCTAGTTTCCTTAGTTTAGATTACTTAGCTCAGATCAATTCTCTCTTTGGTTTTCTTTTAGGAGACCTTAGTGCGGCCAACAGAGCCGTTAAACTCGTCAGGGTGGTCCATTCCAAACGGCTTGGGTTATTTAGACAACCCCAGACCGGTTCCACTCTTCCAGTTGACGGATGGACTGTTTCGCCCGTCAACAGAGAGATATTGAATTTGTTTAAGCTGGAATCTCTTCTCAGTGTATTAAGCTTGCTCATGCCACTAAGGCATCTAGGTTGGCTTGGTAGTTTTGTGGTTATAATCAATTAAAATCTACAACCATTAGAGCTGCAAAAAAACATATTCAAATTATTACTTTAACTTGCTTTTCAACCATGGAAATGTTCTTGGAAGCCACTATTATTATTCTACTACTTATTGCCTAACTTTCTAACGATTTACTTGCTAATTTTTATGGTTGAAATTTGTTGTTGTAGAAAATATTTTCTACAACCAATTTTCTGCTCTAATATGTTTCTAAAAACATCATTAAGCAACCCTCTTTTACCTTCAAAGTTTATGCTCTAAGTATTGGAACATTATCTACTTGTTTAGTACTTCACTGTCCAATAATTATTTTGTACTTTGAATGGTTATTTATGCAGCTAACAACACTTTTACTTAATGATGTATATTCTTGTTTACTGCTGCAAAATAGGAAAAAAAGCTTCACTTAATTTTCCATTGTATATTTTGGTTTGTATCTCTTCATTTTTTCTTGTCTCAGGAAGGTATCGTACTCTTTTGCATGTACACTTCACTTTGGAAACCTACCCTTACCAACAAGACATCTTACGCATGTCATTTTCCACTTCTTACTTTTACCTATAGGGGTTTCATATTCCATTATCTCACTTTCCATCACAATCCCCCTAGGGTCACCGAGATTTCCCCCTTGAGGTGATCACATCATCTCTAAAGTGAGGGGAGTACCTATCTAAGGTGATAACAGGTAGGTATTCCCACAATTGTCCCACGTTTTTGGATTGGGTCAGGATTTTCCCAACTTACAATATGTGTGATAACATGCCTAAAGCCTGCAAAGGGTGTGTACATGACCCTCTTTAGTGAAACACGTATAGATTTATTTGAAATCCACAATGACTAGTACCAATGTGCATAGCCATTCTACCCCCAATAATTTATCACACCCACCCATATCAGTGGAAAAGAGATGGGTTTTGAGCTGATAGTCTCCCATATGGAGTTTGAAATTTTCACATCTACCCCCACATTTCATCATACCTCCATTGAAGATCATGATTTAAAAGTTGTGCACTAGGTGTACAAAACAATAGTTTTCTTCTTCCACTCTCTTGTGAATGAAATTGTGATTACTGCCACTATTAAATAAGACTATGTCTTTTCAGTGTTTGATGTAACCCATGATTTTCAAGGTTTGTGGAGTTGAAATGAGTGATAATGCATGTAGGGAGATGAGTGGTTCTTCAGAAGAGAATGAAGGTTTGATATCCGCCTAAGTTTGAGTGTTGGTGTCTTCAACTTGTAACTCTGGCGCCTCTTCGATACTTATGTCTTTGGTCATGGTCCGAGTGGTCATGTCAATTTGGAACAATATATGTTCTTTACACTTATGACCTAGAGCATATTTCCATCACAATTGTAGAAAAGTCCCTATCTTTGGTGATTTTCCATTTCCATTGGAGAGAACATTTGTACTTTCAATGGATGAATATGAGTTGTGCTTGGGGAAGTAACCCAAGGAGAACGAGTGTTGGGAATGAAGGTTGGATTTTTTTTTGTGCATTGATAATTGTCTTTGCTTCTAGGGCCCTATGAGTTGCTTCCAACCATGTAGTATGATGATGCATCCTAACTTGTGCTCAAATATTCTCCTTGAGGCCACTAATGGAAGTTTCTTTATATAAAGAATCTGTTAAGTTCTCTATATAGATGGTTAATTTCTCAAAGGCTTCCATAAATTCTGTCACTAAGACTATTTGGCATAACTTGGTAAGCCACCCAAAATAGTGAGTATCTCTCTTGAAACATGCATATATAGATTTAACTAACCAACTCCAGGAGGTATAACCCACAAAGGATTTTTTATGCCATTCCCACCATTTCCATTGTTCCATATCTAGATACAAGACCCCCATATTGAGTTTTATCATCTCATCAATAATCCCTAGAGGGCAAAGTAATTTTCTATTTGGGTGACCCATCTTGATGGGTTAAACCATCTAAATTGTTTAGGTCTACATTAGGAGAGTGGTGACATATGTTATTATCCATTGGTCTATTATTGTGCAAACCTGAAGAGGGTTGTGAGTGGCTAAACAATCTCTAGTTATAAGTTTCTTCTGGATCAATGTGTTGTGTAGTCCAGTGTTGTAATTTTGGTATGCCATGAGCTTTCATAGGTGCCAAATTCTCAATCAAATTTTATGTCAAGATCTCCAACTTATCATTGAACTTCTAGTCCAAACTAGTTACTTATTGTTGAATTCCTATAATTTCTTCATTAAGAGTTGTAACTTAAGTATCCAATTGATCCAATTTTATAGTAGTAGAGTGGGAGGCCATATTTTCTAGGGATTTGGTATGAGGTGGTTTATAAATATCCACCATATGTGAGCTCACAGAAAAGAGTGACCAGGTCCAGAGGGAAAAGGGGTGTCAGGTGATAAGCTATTTGATATACTTGTGGGGTTCAATAGTAGTACTCAAACTAATATCTTAGGGAACTAACTAAGGAGGCTAAACCATTCCCTTCGCTGTACTACTAGACTACCCAGGTACTAGAGAGTGATCTCCCCGAATGTTGTTCTCGGTGTACTATAGCAACAATATGACATATTAGTTTATCTAAATATGGTTTCAGGTATACCTTAGGGACTTCCTATATAAAAAAGGGTACATGTAATTCATATTCAATGCACAAGCACTATTTGATGCAGTACTACTCGAAGGAGTACCAATAGGGGTTACACGGGTTTCCAACAATGTGATTCCACTTGTATTTATTGCGTGTATTCTTCCCATACCATAGTTTTACTTGTTTAATGATAGATCACTGTGTTATTTAAATATGCCAGAACACACCTCTAAAAAAAATTTAAAATTTATGAGCTTGCTAACCCAAGAAAATATCTTCAAATCACCAGAAAATAACTTGTGCAAGGTAGGGTTTGAGGCTGAAAATGCAAAGTGATCACAACTTCTACTATACTTCTCAAATTAGCTATTATGAACCCAATTATGAAATTCCACAACTTATTTGGATATACTAGCACTGGTTTGATTGAAATTTCTGCACTCTATCAAAATATATCCAATTTCTGAAATTCGCGGTCGTCTTGGAAAAACCCTAAAAATTTTGATTTTAAATCAACAATATCTCCACTTCTCAGATTTTATTTTGGATGATTTTTTTTTTTGAAATTGGTTTTTTTTCGAGAGGAATTTAGAACTCAAGCTAGATTCTTCAAATCATGCACAAAAAATTTCAGAAAACGACCTGAATTCTTCCATCCTATTTTTTTCATAAAAATTATGTGGAAATTAAACAAAATTCCCACTTTGTGCCCAAGAAAGAGATCCGAAACCAATTGTAGTGTACTTAACCCCAACAATTAATAGAATTTACAGAAAATATAGTTTTAAACCCAAGAGCACAAGAGAAAGGACTGAAAAACCATAAGAAATATCTCTTTGATAAGCAAAAATAAAGAGATATGTTCACTTGCCTCTTTATGGGGGAAACCTCCAAGAGAAATTTTGCAAAGACAATCACAATTCTTGACAAAACAATACATAACCTTCTACTCAATATATAACTATCCATAAAAAATATTAACTACCTATGGGTCCTTTATAATGAGGGTCAACCAACTAATTTGGACCTTATTAATAGAAAGAACCCTTATTACAATGAGTGACTCTTAACTAACTATTTAATGGGCCTTATTCAAGAAAGGTGGCCTCATACATTAATAAAGTATCTAAGTAAGGGGGTTAGGGTAGGAATCTAACAATTTGCTTCATTTCAATCCCCAATGGAAATTTCTATATCCAAGTTCACCTTAAGATATGCATTACTATTTATGATACATGATATCCCTACATATGAAATATTATTAGGTGTCTCTATTCATGGTTACAATGAATATCCTACTTGCATTGTTAGATTTTTTGTGCGACACTAAATTTTTTGAATAAGTGTTGTTATAGCAAGATTTGCCTCACCCTATGCAATCTTGCACAAAAGGCCTTTTTCCATTTCCCTATGCAGACTTTTCATCCATTTTTGCAAATCACAAAGCTAAAAATACATTTTTTCCACATATACGCACCTTTCCTACTATACAACATGTGTATACATAGGTTGCACCACTACAACCTGCGTACATCGGGAAATGTGCCCAGAAATGAAAAATGGTGTCGAGTTTCCATGTCATGACAGGAGATCAATGATCCTTGGCCTTCCATATACTGGAAATGTTCCGACTCGGCCCTTCAGTTCCATTTGAAGGCTATAAATGGGCCAATTCTGAGCTATGGAAAAGAAGAGAAAGAATTCAACTTTGAGAGCAAAGTTACTCTCGAGGAATTATTCACTTCACATTGAGTCTGCATCCCTTTATCATTTAAGTATGAACACATTGTTTAGCCCCCAAGCTCTTCCCTTATTGAGTGAGAAATCCATTGTCTCTCTTACATGAGCTTGCCTTTGGTGGAGGATTGAAGTGGTGGAGGCCCAGCTGGAAGGAACTTAGTTTCTCGGTTCCAAATCGTGCCGACACAGAAGTCTGTAACTTATTCACTTATGTTGATCATATCGTAATAGAAATACTCTTTTACGGTCCAATTGATATCTTGCAAATATTTGAATTATTATTCCATGGGCGTATTTGTTATGAATGTTAATGGATTATGCTATTGAATGTTCTAACATCATATATTATCACCATATGCTTTCTTTTCTTGGTTGTTGAGGACTAGTTGCAAGTATATTTCTTTGGGTCAAGTGCTCAACGGTGGACTTCATCGAACGTCTAGACGAGGTAGGATTTTTATCTTGTCTTTCTAGCATATATTTTTATATAACATACTTGAGAATAGAGTTTTTTTATGCATTCATTTCTGTCTTTTGTGGTTTTCCCCTAGCCACAAAGAGATTTTCCTCGTAACAGAATTGGTGACCATATTGGGGATTGAATCTTCTTTCTTGGGGTTTGGAGTGTTTTTCTCCTTAGATTTCTCTCGTTCATATTGCGTTTCTTGTCGTATCATTGCTTGAAAGCCTTTGTTCACTCTGGGTTTGAGTCTTTCAACCTTCTCCTTTGCCTAGCTGTTTTTTTGAAACATATACACAGGTTTTTTCTTGACAGTCGCATATATACGTGTGTTGTCCTTCTGCAAGATGCATACATACATGCTGTTCTCTTGAACAATCATGTACACCAACCACTTTTTCCTGTTTGCTAGGTAGGTTTTGATGATTGTTGAGTCTTATTGGGTCTCTGTAGTGACTGTTAAGTGTCGGTGGGATGACATGAAACCTGTCTTTGGTTGAATTTTTGGGCGGAGCCTTTCTCGTCATTTTGATTGTCCTTGTACATTGGGCTGGGTGTTTTTTTCCTTGGTATCCTACTTGAGTTGTCTCTTTTTATACACAGTAGAGTCTTTATATGAAGTTGTTGTCCAGCCCATGCATTTTCATTTTTCTTATATTGAAAATTCAAAAATATTAGGAATTTTACATTGATTGGCATTTTTATATTTTGAGTCGTTGTCATTTAGCTTAGTGCATGTAAAGAAAGATTTCATTTTTATTAAGAATTGCAGAGTTGAAATTGAAAATTGCATTGTTTTAAGAAGCATATCATTCATTGAAATTTGAAGTTAGGACTTTGCATTGTATTCATATTTACTTTACTTGTTGAGTCATAACATCACTAGTTTCACCACCGTACCTTTTGAGTAAGCACATCCATTACAATTAACGCTATAATTTAAAATTGATTAGTAACGATTTTATTTTCTAGGGTGCACAAACTAGCTTAGGATTTAGTGCCTCGGAATAGGATTTTGTGAGTAAACTTCTCCAAGGCTATTAAATCAACATGTGTGTTTGACTAAGGGAGTGGATAAATCCATTGTATAATCGGTAATATCAGGAGGCTCTGCTTACATCGGAGTTAATCACAAGGTCACGCGAGGCCGATTGAAGGGATACCCCCCTGATACCTTCTTAGCGTCAGAGATATTTCTGGGGATCTATTTGTATCTAGGAATATTGTTAGTGCCCTTACCTCCGTGAGAGGCGGTGCTTTAAAGGTTTTTGGCTTTTCTACCCTGTCCATATGGTGGACCTGAATTATGACTGCTTGCATGTGCATCGGTTATACAATGGTTGCTTAGTTGCTTGACTTAGGTGCCACATATGTTACTTGAAAGGGTTATTCTGTAGGTACCCTGGGTCAGATAAGGGTCAGACAACACAAAACATTTATGAAGGATTACCTCTCTGGGGGATTTGACCGATTGGTTGTTAAGCTCACGAGGGCCCTTATAACTAATTTTGTTACCTCTGATATTTAGCAGGGAGTCTTAGGCCCCTCTTGGGCAAGGCACACCTACTTTAGGGAGGGAGGCCCCTTTCAGCCACTTTATCCCGTTTGTGTGCATATTGGTCGTTTGATTTTTTTTGGAGTTCTCTTTGGTTACTAGTTGGACTTAGGATTTGTTTTTATATCTTGAGTCTTAATTCATCATGGAGTCGGACAAGCTTCCCCGCTAGTCCCATCGCTTTTTACAGTTACCACCGGATTTTGAGTCTTTGCCTTCTAAAAGTCGTAGAGTTATTAGACGTGGTACACACACCTCCACTTTTAAGACTTGTGATTCTACAAGGATGAGCACTGAACCGAGTCATCAGAATACTGGGAACCCTTCGACTCCCACCCTTACTATAGTTAATTACACCCCTTCGACTCCTGCAACTACAATGGTTGTAGTGCTGGAGGCACCTATCATCATTGTTGCCCGTCCTATAGTGAATGCTCAACCTATTGCCATGAACCCATTTGGGTCTCTTGGTCACTCACTAGGCTATAATGTTCAGTCCATCCCTATGGCCTCTATTTCTTTTTCCTATGGTATGCCGAATTTTACTTCGCAATTTTCAAAATCCATCCCAACTGTTGGCCCTAATGCTAGCATTGGACTGGGGGAAAAAATACTCCTTATACTCCATTCTCATTTGGTGGATCTCATATCCCTCAAATGAGTCCTGCTATGGGAGGAATTCCTTCTTTTAACCCCGGGTCTAATCCTCTTTCTTCTGGGTGGAGCAACCAACCTGGCGGACAAGCTTCTACTCAAGTTCCATCCTATACCCTCGCCTCCTTAGTGTCAATTCCAACCAACAAGTTTGGCTTGACAAGTCCACCTTTATCCTCTGGATTCACACTCAGAGGAGGTCATTTTCACACCTTGGGAAACCCCCAACCCGGACCCACTCCGACTGGGAGAAATTTTTATAACCCCCATCAGAACATTCCTACTAGAATGATGCCCAACCAACCTCTTAAGAACTAGCCTAGAGGAGGGTCTTACAATCTCAAACAGGGTCATGGTGCTTACCAGAACTCTGGATGGACTGCAGTTCCTCAAACAATATCTTTCTAGGGAGCTTGGGGCCATATGCCAAAACCCTGTCTCCCTTTTCTGGCCATTATTAATCTTCCAGACTTGTCTAAGTTGATGAACGACCTTGTGTGTCATGATCCTACATGGCCCTTCGTCCACACCAAGATTCCTTATGATATTCTGAAATTCAAAGATAAGAATGGCGAGGATCCTGGTGATCACATTACCACCTTTCACTTATGGTGCTCTTTGAATTCCCTTAATTACGATTCCATTCGGTTAAGATTATTTCAATGCACCCTCATTGGGGTTTTTGTGAAATGTTATATCCAGCTACCTAGGGGGGTGTATGGGACCTTTAGTCAGATGGTGCTAGTCTTCCTTAACCACTTCCAATTTTCATTTCATTACGATGTTGGCCTAGAACTTCTGTTGACTTTATGCCAGGACACAACCACTCATATCTCGGATCACATCCAGGAGTGGTGTAGATGGAAGAGGTTGATAAATACCTGCATTCCCCCATATTTACTTTTAGAATGGTTTCTTAAGTCTTTGTAACCTTCTATATCAAAGGATTTTTTTACATCTGGGGTTACATCTGAGGAAGAAACAATATTCAAAGACAACAATTATATCTTATATACGCTCAGTCTGGGATGTTATACCACATTCTTTCGAACACACTGAGGTCAGCTTATGACCCTAGACAAAAGCCCGAACCTCATTCCATTGGCATTGTAGGCTCCGCCAATGTGAAATCCACAGACTCAATGAAAAGCCATTTGAAAGAGTTGTCTCTAAACCAGTCTTTAGGAGGCCCAAATTCATTCTTTCTCTTCCAATCCCACTCAGTTGACGGATGTACATTTCATGCAGTCGTCAACCATACCAAATGGTAACCAACAACCAGGCGAGAATAAGAAGAAAGGATGTAATAATAATTGTAAGGCTGGGAAGAAGAATAATAAAACCAAGGACAATGGTAGTAATGAGAAGAAAAATAATAATGTTGTAGAGGGAAATAAAGAAAGGTGTAAGGAGAAATTTCCCTGTAATCTTTGTACAAACGATCATCTTACTCATTTATGCCCCAAACTTGCGGAAGCTATGAGGCTCTTATCTCTACCACCCGTCATGTTGACGAATCCTTTCCCACATAACCAACACATGGCATTGAGCTCCTCAAATGCCAAAAATGTGGCCAGTGGGAGTCAAAACCCACCGTCATAAGACGACAACCATTTATGTATCAATATGGTCAATTCTTAGGTTAATGTAGCCACCTGGTCTTACGATTACAGTTATTCATAGACTGTACCTGGTTTAAAATATCCTCCTCTTCCTTTAGAGACGACTTTACAGATTGAAAAACCAGATCCACCGCCTCGTATTCTGAAAGGATTAATCAAGCACTCTACCCACAATCCAAATTCTATAGCTGCCCAAAATTACTCTATTGTTGAGGACTTGGGTCAAACCCCTTGTGCGATGTCGGCTTTGGGGGTACTCCAGATGTGTCCTTTACAAAGGAATGCCTTGCTATCTGTATTAGGAGCTCTATATCCCAGTGGCTCGAAAGTTATCAAGTTTTACGTCACAGATGTGAAGCCTCACTTGCCTTACCATGTGGCATTCCAAATCCATGTGGGGTACTCAAAGTATACCATCAAACATGCGGTTGTTGATGAAGGCGTTGCTACGTGTGTGATGTCCTCGATTTGTTGGAAAGCTCTCGGCTCTCCGAATCTTTCTCAATCGCCGACCATGTTGATTTCTTTTGATGGTCGTTCCTTATTCCCTCACGATATTATTCCTACCTTTTTGGTCCAGTCAGGTGGGAATATGGTAGAGGTGGATGTCGAGGTGGTTGATGCATCCCTCGATTATAACCTGTTACTAGGACGCAATTGGAATCATGCTATGAATGTTGTCGTATCGTTTGTCTTCCATACTCTTTGTTTTCCTCACGATGGGAAGATCATGACGATCGACCAATTATCCTTTGCGTATGCTAGCCCCAATGCATCTGTTAGAATTTCGATCCCCATGGTCGACAATTCTCAGCCAAAAATTGAGAATATTGGTGTCGGAATGCATTCATCCCTTATGGGTACCTTCAAATTCATGGCACCGATTCACCATGTTTACACCATGTCCAGTTGGCCCGTTTTGTCAGAGAGGTCCATTCCTTTCCACACTTCCTATTTTAATGATTCTTGGACCCTACCTTCCTCGACTTCGTTTTGTTAAGGTCAGTCACATGCTGGAATGGCCATGCCACTATCAACAACGAAGATTGCATATCAAGTTGTTCTAGACTCTTCCGCCGATCCTGATCCTATTACCTCGCCGACGGATGAGGAGGATCCTGTTATTAAGCCTGTGTGGGCCAATTTGTTATATTGTTCACATGATTTCCTCTATGAGATTTTTTCCTCGGATGAAGCTATCATCGAAGCCATGAATGGTTCTGACAAACCTTGGGATGATATGCATCATCGCTCTTATTTTATCTCAGAGCTTGCTAGAATCGAACAAGATGACTTTCGATCTACTTGGAGTGAGAAAGTTGGTCACGCCGTAGTTACACTTGATACACAGGAAATTTATTTCAAAGGAAATATGGCGAGTATCTCTTCTACCATCATGATCGATATCTCTCGTACCCCTGGAAATATTGAAAGCATACATATCGATGCTGATTGTTTGCCAGAAGAAATCCTGATCTATTCCGAACTCTTCAAGGAATTCCAATATGCCAGGACTCGACCTTCGTATTGTCGAACATGAGATTAGAACTTCGACAATGTATTAGAACTGTTAATGCCCAGAAGGCCCCTGCTATTAAGGCAGAGGTAGAGAAACTAATTAATGTTGGCTTTATCTAACCGGTTCCCTTGACTGAATGGGTATCAAATCCCGTTCCTGTGAATAAGAAGAAAGGAACCATCCATGTATGCATGGAATTTCATGACCTGGACAAAGCCTGTCCTAAAGACAACTTCCCGACAACTTTCATCGATCAGATTCTCGATGAGTGTGTGGGAAGCAAAGTGTTTTCTTTCATGGACGAATTTTTAGGGTATAACCAAATTCAAATTAAACCTGAGGATCAACACAAGATGACATTTATTTTTCCTTGGGGTACTTTCGCATACAAAAAGATGCCTTTCATCCTTAAAAATGCCAGAGCAACCTTCCAACGTGCTATGACCTTCGCATTCCACGATCTTAAGCACATAGTCGAGGCTTATCTTGAGGATCTTACTGCTCACTCTCGTAAGAGAGTGGATCACTCTAAACACCTTCGGCTAGTTTTTGAAAGATTTCGTCATTATAGAATCCAGTTGAACCCTAATAAGTGCATATTGTGCATTAGGTCTGGCCATATTTTTGGATATTTAGTCTCTGAGACCGAGATCATGGTATATTCATTAAAGGTTGAGGCAATACTTTGGTTGCCTCCCCCCCACACTTTTTGACAAATTCAAGGTTTATAGGGGAAAGCTATTCTTTTACGTTGGTTTATAGTAAACTGTGTCAATATTACTAAGGGTTTCATGCGTCTTTTGAAGAAGGACACCCCTTTTATCTGGGATGAGCAAGCCCAGGAGTCCGTCAATGCTTTAAAGAAATCCTTGGTATCGATGCCTCTGTTGAAGTCTCCCAAATACAATAGGGATTACTTGCTTTATGTCGTCACGTCCGAAGAGAGGATTGGTATGGTTTTGGTTTAGGAGGATGATGAGCTCCGTGAGAATGTCATATACTATCTTAGTCGAAACTTAGTCGGTCTTGGGCTCAATTATTCTCACATTGAAAAACTAGCTTTGGCTGTCATTCACGCAGTCCAACATTTACGCAATTATATATTGCTTTGCAAGACTACTATGGTTTCCGATGTCAATCCATTTCAATAGGTCCTTACCAGGCATATCATAGGGGGAAAATATAATAAATGGATTGTCATTTTACAAGAGTTTGATCTCGATTTTTCTTTTGCGAAATCCAAGAAATCAATGGTCTTTGCAGAGTTAATATCCGACTTCCCATGATTGGATGAGGATGTTATCCATGTTGATTCTTTTGCAAATGAACACATTTTCCTTGTCTCGTCGTCCAACCCCTGGTATGGAGACATTGTTCTCTATATTCAAACTTTAAATTTCCCTCAACATCTTTCGCGAGATGACTGACGATGTGTATGATACCAAGCTAAGAATTACACTATCGTCGATGAAACTTTGTATCACTGAGGAATAGATAATATCCTATGTCATTTTTTAACTCACGAAGAAGCCGAGTCAGTTCTGAATGATTGCCACAGTGGGGCTTGTGGTGGTCATCTATCCGGGCTTGTGACAACCCAGAAAATTTTGCGAGTCGATTATTTTTGGCCATCTATCTTTAAAGATTGTGTTGAAGCGGTTACGAAGTGTCACCCCTGCTAGGTGTTCACTCAAAAAATGCACTTGCATCCAACTCCTGTTCACCCAGTCATTACCGTCGGTCCCTTCACCAAGTGGGGGGTGGACTTCGTGGATTGCAACCCAAATTATTTTGGGGTGAATCAACACATTATCATGGTCATAGAATACTTTACTAAGTGGTTCAAAGCCATGCCTACAGTTAAATACGACAGGAAGACTGCCTCCTTCTTCGTATTCAATCAAATTATTGCCAGATTTGATATCCCGAGTGATATTGTCATTGATCATGGAAGCCACTTTTAGAATGAAATGATGGAAGAGATAGAATCCAAGATGGGGTTTAAGCATGGTCATTCTGCCCCTTACTTCTCGCAAGAAAATGGATAGGTAGAGGCCATCAACAAGTCTCTCAACACCATTTTGCATAAAACTCTTAGCCAGAGTAAATTTGACTGGCATATTATGCTATATCCCACACTTTGAGCATACTGAACCTCGGTCAAGTTTGCCACTGGATTTTATCCTTTCTAGTTAGTACATGGTGTGTAATTGATATTACCTATTGAATGCAAAATCCCTTCTCTTAAGTTGGCAGTCACGCTCCTCCTTGACACTTCCGATCTCGAGGAACGCCTCATACGCCTAGAGAGTCTTGAAAAGCAACGTCAAGACGCCTCTACGACTATCAAGGTGAACAAAAGATGTGTCAATGTCCAGTACTATAATTTTGTCTATCCTCAGTTGTACGCTGAGGGTGACTTGGTCCTTTTATATGATCAAGCCAAAGAATCGCTGGGGGTAGGCAAGTTCAAACCCATGTGGCATGGTCCCTATATCATGCGATGTGTCTTAGAAAAAGGAGCCTATGAGTTAGAATATTATGAAGGGAATATGTTGGCCGAGCCCAAGAATGGGCTCTACTTGAAAATATATTACACTTGAGACCCAAAATTGGGCATAAATCTTTGTATACTAATGTAATTTAGTGTATATATCTTTTCCCTTTACTTTTTGTCTTCATATTTCTTATTGAGTTTTCCCTTGGTTGGCAGATGTCAACAGAATCTTCGGTCTACTTGGGATTCGTAGACGAAGCCAGTTGTCATACACAGAACTTGGCTTCCATCGCTTGGGTGGTTTGCTCACTCGAGGGTCTATTGGTGTCTTCAGGTGGCATATGCTTAGGGCCATCCATGAATAATTTGGCCAAATATAGCATCGTTATATAACTTTTGCGCGATGATGTTTCACATGGTATTATTTGTTTAGAGGTTTTCCTAGATTCCCAGTTAGTAGTATGTCAATTGAACGACAGTTACCATGTGCGTGATCCTAATTTACTCCGACGATTCCTATGGGTACGTATTTTAGAATGACAGTTTGATTTTATTACTTATCATCACATACCTAGGAGTTCTAATTATGTATATGATGCTTATGCTAATTTCATTTTAGATTGGCATTTGTCACATAACTAAAGAAAATAAAACCATCTCATCAATGTACACATTGTAATATAAGTAAATCTGAAGAAACTTGTTTTATATATATTTCAAAAAAAAATATGATGTTTATAGTACAAAATTGGGGCCAACACCCTCAATACACATATACAACCAATAATACAAGATCCACGACATCTACGCCTATGGCTTCGGATGTGTGTCATGATAACAAACTACGACGTTTGCGAGACGCCGAAAGAGTCGCACCCAAGCTCTGGGCACACCAACTACTTGCCACTCCATGGCCTCCAATAGATCCTCTAATTGAACCATCAGAATCCTATGTGTCAAACGAGACAGGTTTCCCTACACGTTGTGAAGGACTCTCTCTGCTTATTCTCCCGCCGCCTCATATCCCCAATGCCTCTGACGATGTCTTGGAATCCTGTCCAACTGTCGCGGACCTATGTCTATGTCACATAAGTGTCTAGTTAGTACTTAAGCATTGTCCAAAAGTATTTTTGTTTTACTACAAAAAAATACAAAAAATGAAATATTTAAAAACATTGACATACCTATGTCCCCGTAGGTGGTCCCTGGTGGAAGTGGCATGTTAGGGTCCCCTCTGAATTTTATCCCTGCATAGGGGTAGTCATCTAGATCAATGATCTCTCACCTCCACAAGTAAAAGAAATCATCGTTGTAGGGTGTGGGCACCCTACCTCCCGTATGTCATTTCATTACCTTGGTCCATTGTGCCATGGATGTCTCACGAAGTCCTCTAGGAATGATCTCAACTCTAGGTCTCAAACATGGAACCCACTCGAAGAAAAAGCTACACAATATAGAGGCAAAACTGAAGTTCCTCTTGTCACCCTGTTTGCACTCTGTCAACTGGCTGTTCATATTAGCCAGTACTAAGGTGCACCAATCATACATCGTGGGTCTCAAGAAATATACACAATAAAACATGAGTGGCCTCGATGCCTGGTGCAACAAATCTGACCCTGTTATCCTGGTTAAAATGAGGAAAACAATCTTGAGGCTGAGATTGTTTAACGCTTGGATGGGGAGTTGACTCCCGACCTTCTCGGTCCCTGCTACACACTGATAATCTATGTACTCCTCCATATTCATTCCACTCCTAGATCCTCGAGATTTTAGGTTCACCACCTCACCCTGACGTGATGACCTAGTCAAAAAGTATATATCCTCGACTTCAATCCTCAATGGTTGCCCATCGAGGTTGAAGCTCTCACTGTCAGGATCCTAGTAATCCACGAGCAACTCAAGCAACCTCACCTAGGCCCTCATCCCTTTGAGTGCCCAAAATTTGTACAAACCACATATTTTCAAGGCCATTTGGGCCCCCAGATATCTTTCCACAACAACATCTACCTCCCCATGTTCCTTTTCCCTCCATTATAGCACCAACCTGCTAGAGAAATATCAATTTTTGAGTTAGCAACCATAAAAAACCTTGTTTACGAAATTGTATGTGGGATGCAACATTCACAGTTGCATATAGGGATGAGTACACACATCCTGTATTTTACATAGTTGCGTATAACCTCGTGTCTACGCGACCCGATGAATGGTAGTTCCCGTACACCAAAATAACTACTTTGCGCCTTAATTAAATCAAATTTTAAAACCTAAATTAAAATGTAATCCACTAGAAAGGAAGAGGAGGGGAAGATGAATTGACTGGTCCATACGGTATCTGATTCCATCACTCTACGCTCCCACAATCACCAGTTGAAGATCAGAGGCAATTTGGTCCAATTTTCACTATTTGGGTAAAAAGTCAAAATGACATAGTAAATCTTGGTTTTTGTTACTATTTATAACAGTTTTTGCCCACTTTCTATAGTTTCAAATCATTTTTTTGTCTAATGGACTAATACAACAGTGGATTGAGTTGGTTTTTGTAGTTTTCACCAGGGATTCTTGCGGATTTCAATGTTATGTTGACCGTTTGTAACCACGAGCATGTATTTTCGCTACCCAACATATAGGATATGTATCCATTCCATCATACACATTTTCATTGTCCTATAACTGTCACTCATATGCCTTAGGTACGAACCCATTTTTTGCGCCATAGAACCTTCCATCTGCTACAAGGTGTGTCGTTATCAAGTTGTAGAGACTTACCAAACATGGGTACCCTAGTTAGATCCTCTGCTCCATTTGGTGCCCATGCCAAGATTTTTTCCGTAGGATTGGGAGTCCCTTATAGCTAATACGTGACTTTATGTTGAGCCTCATTTATCACTCATAAACATGTTGACCTATACCTAGAGGACTCCCAACCAAGTTTGATTTAAGCTCTTTTCTGACTCGTTTTCAAAAAGCGAAAAGATTGTCGAGTGAACTTGTGTCTTTCACACTCATAAATTGGATTTGAAAGGACGTCTATTTGGTACAAGTTTATCCATTTTTCACACCAAGTAGACTACGATTATGAAAAAGGACATTTTTTGGGATTAATTTGTGATTGCATCTCATTCCCTTGCTTGCAATATTGAGCCTATAGCCGGTTCTCGCTTTGCGTTATAAACCGTTTGCCTCAGCAGTTTTGCATCCTCAACCAAGAAGAGCCTCATTTATATCCTTCACAATTTGACACCCTTTACTCAGGAGGGAACATTCTCCCATGTGTCCATCTCCCGCATGCATCTCCTTGCATTGAGCATAGGTATTTTCCACTTTTAGAACTAGTTTTTCTTACTTGAGACACTCATTTTCTCCTGTGTATCATTAAATTCACTGGACTATGAAAAAACAAAAAAATACGGGCGGGAAGGGAGTATTATCTCACATTGGCAGCAGTGGTGTCGCCTTTGAACAGAGCACAAAGTTATTAAGTCCATTTGTCATCATATTTTGGGTTTAGCATAGCCTTAGGAAACTGAGATCATTACAAAGAGTTTTCTCCACCGACTGGTTACTCTTCTAGTCCCGATGGAGAATTTCATTGATGCCTCCTGCATCTCATGGTTTCATAATTGAGTCTATGCTGCTAGAGTCTTCCATATGTCTCATGCTCTTTTTCAAAGGATGTCTATCAAATTGTGTCGACCATTCCTCAGAAATATTGACTTTGCATGTCGGCCATACCCTCAGTTTGTCTCAGAATCACATGATGATGTAGTCCTCTCACGCACCCTGGTCCTACTTTCATCATTGGTAGGTAACCTTCAACCCAACAGTGGACATTTCATCATTGGTCATTGATTGGGTGGTTTCCCTTGTGTTCAACGACAAGACATCTATTCACACATTGGTATTCGTGTAGTGTCTTGGATTCCGTTAGCGTTATTGGTGGTTTCCTCACCTTTTTCAATATTTTTCCTCATTGACTATTATTCAGAGGGTCTTTTTCGTGTACCACTTTCACTTGGCACACATGAAATATGCATAGGGTCATTGGTTCGTGAACATGTTCTTCGTCTGATTTCCTCTAAATCATGAAGCTCCTGCTTTGTACCTCGTGTTGAATGATGAAAGATGCCTTAATGCTCTCCTTTCAGCGGGTCTCCTTCCATCAAATTCAGCTCATATATTCTAGAAACAAGACCTAGAGTCCTATGAGTACCTTGAGGCTTGCAGTCATTAGTGGTAGGTTCTCTCGCCATCGAAAGTTGGGAATACATCAATGTCTCATGATCGATGGATTCTTCAAGTGTTCGACCCCAACTCCTTTATTCATACTTGCAAGAATGTACTCGGTGCCTTGATACCTAATTTCATCATTGGTAGGTTGTCTCGCATTTGTTAATGGTATACGTCAATGACCGGTAATCAAAAAATGTCTCATTATGTTCGACCTCAACTCCTTTATTCACATGATGTAGACTTGCACCTTTGGCGTATTGTGTAGAAGACTTGAAGACATTAGTATGTGGCCACAACTTTCCTTAGATGTTTCTTCTTTTTCATTGGACCAATACCTATATGACTTCAGTGATCATGGGAGATCAGATTGTACTCCATTGTATACAAATATCTTCAGATTGAATTTGAGACTGGTTCTACTGAGCCTTGTTCATGACTATGACAACCTTTGGCATGTAACCACATTTGTATTTTCCTATTCATGGCCACAAACAATTTTTTGGTATATTTTCACATGGATCTGCAGTGTAATTCAAATTGGCAGCCATGTATGCAAAGTCAGTGCATAATGTAATGATCAACTAGTTCTTCTAGTTGGTTCCCCATCACTCCACTTCTGGGTTTTTATAATGTATTTATGCCATCACAGATACTCCTATGACTTCACACATTAGGGTGCATATGTTATAGAAATATTTTCCTCACCCTATGTAATGTTTCACAAAAGGCCTTTTTCCATTTCCCTATGCATAATTTCCATCCCTTTTTGCAAATCCTAGAGATAAAAATACATTTTTCCCACATATACACACCTTGCCTACTGTACAACATGCATATACACAGGTTGAACCACTACAACCCACGTACATTGGGAAATGTGACCAGAAATGAAAAATGGTGTCGGGTTTCCATGTCATGATAGGAGATCAATGATCCTTGGCCTTCCATATACTGGAAATGTTCCAACTTGACCCTTCAGTTCCATTTGAAGGCTATAAATGGGCCAATTTTGAGCTATGGAAAAGAAGAGAAAGAATTCGACTTTGAGAGCAAAGTTACTCTGGAGGAATTATTCACTTCACATTGAGTCTGCATCCCTTTATCCTTTAAGTCTGAACATAGTGTTCAACCCCCAAGATCTTCCCTTATTGAGTGAGAACTCCATTGTTTCTCTTACATGAGCTTTCCTTTGGTGGAGAATTGAAGTGGTGGAGGCCTAGCTGGAAGGAACTTAGTTTCTCGGTTCCGAGCTATGATGACACAAAAGTCTATAACTTATTCACTTCTGCTGATCATATCTTAATAGAAATACTCTTTTCCTGTCCAATTGATATGTTGAAAATATTTGAATTATTATTCCATGGGCGTATTTGTTATGAATGTTAATAGATTATGCTATTGAATGTGCTAAAATCATATATTATCATCATATTCTTTCTTTGCTTGGTTGTTGAGGACTAGTTGCAGGTATATTGCTTTGGGTCAAGTGCTCAATGGTGGACTTCATCGAATGTCTGGATGAGGTAGGCCTTTTATATTGTCTTGCTAGCATATTTGTTTATATAACATACTTGAGAATAGAGTTGATTTCTGCAGTCATTTCTGTTTGTTGTGGTTTTCCCCTAGCCATAGAGAGATTTTCCTCGTAACAAGTGTGTTTATTGTGGACATTATGCTTACCTTCAAATGGATCATCCATATCATCCAAAGACATATCATTTTGATGATAAGGAAGAGAGTTGAGTAGAATTAGAGGAAATAACAAGTCAACATATTATTGGTATTGCACAAAAGAGAATGCAGTTAATTGCAATTGGTGGAAGACATCATTAGTGTAGATGATTCAGCTAATGGAATTAGTGTAAAAATACTATGTATTTTCTACAAGCTTCCTTACTATAAGTATTTACACATTAGAGACATAGTTGACTTTATGCATTATGAGAAAAATGTTTCTTATGCCATTCTATAGACTCGTTTTGGTGCAAATGATACCAACTTTGCATGAAAAGAGTTTGAACAACCAAATATTCATTGAAATATTTGGCTCAAAGAAATCAATGATGGAAGATTGATCAAACCTCGTGCTTCTTAGGTATTGAAAGTGGCATAATGTGACAAATTTATAGTGTTTTATCTTGCATTTTATGTTGGACATATTACGCACCCACCTAGTATTTCTCTTCCTAAGTTTATTATTCCATGTTGTGGGAACCCTTAGTATGAGATATTCTCCCCTAGATGAGGGAACCACCTCATATTTAGTAATTACTCAGTTGTAGGTCAGTTAGACTAGTGGAGTCAAGTCTAGCATGGAAACCTCAGTATTATCACCAAGTGTTGCAATATCACCTTGGGATCATCACTAGGAGGGTGCACTCACCTTGGAATCATCACCATGAGGGTGCACTTACCTTGGAATCATCACCACGAGGTCGCACCATATGTGTATGCATGTGATTCAGTACAATTGATGATTGCATGGCTAGTTAACTAGGACTAGGTGGAAGTTCACTCTGTTTTCTGTCAATGTGTGTCTACATCTCTCTAGAAGACTACTATGGTGCATTAGTTTGAGCATGTATCTTATATATATTGTAAATTATTCACTCTTTGAGTGTGGATTAATGGAATACAATTCTTCCATTATTTCTCTCCAATTCTTTTCTTCTCCTCTCAACTTTGCAAGTTTTGTGTTCACTATTGCTATATAGATTCTCTATGCCGGTTTCACTACAATTTCACAAAAAATTAGAGCCCATAGGTGCTAGGAAGAAGGAACACAAACAATCATTTGTAGGTACAAAATATTGAAGCAACTGCATGATCCAGGTGGATATTGGTGGCCACCCACCTATTCCAACTGGCTCATATTGACAGTTTTTAGTTCAACACATTTCTCTGTAATGATGAAATTTCTTTGTAATTTGTGGGTTCTACATTTCCAGGGATGTTCTGAATCCCTACACAACATCCAGGTGGATATTGGTGGTCTGCCACCTATTCCAACTGACTTATTTTGGAAGTTTTCATGTCAGTACATCTTTCTGTACTTCTAGGGTCATTTTGGGGCCCTAAATAATGTTGTTTTGGATTTCCATAGTAAAATTGTAGACATATTCAAAATTTGATGACATAATGTGTATTTCTTAGAAATACCTTTCCAACGGGCTATCACAAGCATAAAACGGATGTCGTATGCAAAGGTTATGACCTCGAGAAGTTGAGGTACCAAATTACCCATTGGGGCCCACATACATTTTTGCGTTTCATCTCATAAGATTAGATTTTTGGATGTCTAGGGTTTTGGAATTCATGAGTAATGTTAAAAATTCCTATGGAGCCTCATTTTAATCATTCTTCTCAGACGAATGCGCATAGTAGCCACATATCTTCTCAGAGATAGTTACCACCATTCGAGCAAGTTGTTTCAGTTCTGCAGTTTTACAATTTCAACCTATTTTCTTTATTCAATAGAAGTTATTTTTCATTGGATATATGTTATTTTTCTCCATATATCTTTTTTATTGTATTCAATATGTTATTAATTGCGTTCCACTCATACATCCAGATCAGTGTTATCGGAGCGATCTACTCTTGATTTTTTTTTCTTTGTGCATGTCCCCCACAAGATCTGGGTGCAAGAGTTTGGGAATCGAACCAGTCAATCCTTTGTAATATCGGTCATGCCGAGACCGACCAAAAATCATGGGGGATGATAAGAAAGATGATGGAGCAGGAGATCCTTTTAAATTTTTCCTCGAGGAATCCCTTGCGCGATAAAGGAACAAAATGATCGACAACTTTGCACAGATCCTTCGATGGATGCCCACAAAAGACACATATTCATCAAGTGGCCACACAACCCCCTTCAAGGTACAAGTAAATTTTTATATTCCATTATTTGAAGGACTGATAGATGCGAATGTTGTAGATAAATGGTTGAATCTGCTCGAAGGGTATTTTTCAGTCCATAATTTTTCTGATAAGGAAAATATTACTTTTTCACTCCTCAAGGTCATCCCCCATGTTAAGGACTAGAGGGATACTTAATCTTAGCATAGGGCCACATAGGAATATAAAATATTTGTGGTCACCCACACATGGGATTCCTTTAGGGATGCCATTAAAGAACAATACTACCTTGTTGGAAGCTGTGGGGACTAGTACACAAGATGGACCATGTTGCATCAGAAAAGGGATTAGACAGTACCAGATTTCACCAATATTTTCCATAATATGCACACCAAATTGAGTATCAAAGACTTTGAACGACATTTGGTGCTCAAATATCGCGTATATTTGCATAGATATATTCAAACGGAAATGGATTTTATGGACATCACATCATTAGGTGCGACTTATAGATATGCTGTCAAGATCGAGAAAAAATTTAAGAAGAAGAGGAGAGAGTTTGGATCTACAAATTCCTCATAGTCGAAGCAGGGAAAAGGTGGTACCAACCCACCAAACAAGGGACATAGCAAATATGGCCACTCTAAGGAAAACTGGTCCAATATTCAACCCAAGAAGGGTAATGAGAAGTCGAAGAAGGACATGGGAAAGTGGTGTGAATACCATAAAATCCCTTGGAAAAACACTAAATAATGTCACTCCAAGTAGTCACTGGTGGCTGGGATGGAAGCTTCTGAGTCAGAGGAAAATTCTAACTCTGAATCAAATCCAAAAAGTGGGAAGCAGATTATCGATGCTGAACCCAATGCCACTGTCGCTACCACCAAAGTCCATCCAAGCGAACCAGAAGAACCATAGGAAGGGGAATACCTCTTTCACTCAAAGATGTTGGAAAAGGTGGTTCCACTTCATTTCATTATCGATAGTGACAGTTAGAAGAACCCGATCTCAGTAGAGGTCATCAAGTGGCTGGACCTACTGATAACACCGCACCCACATCCCTACACCATCGGTTGGCTTCACCAAGGAAGTGTTATATGTGTTCATCCAACAATGTCATAATCCCTACGAAATCAATCCCTTCAAAGTCAAGGTATTGCGTGATATTGGTCCCCTTGAAGTTTGTGATGTTCTTTTAGGCCATCCATATTTGTGGAAGTGACATGATGTGTATGAGTCTAGAACCCACAGTGTTATTATTACTTTGGGTAGAAAATTATACAGGATACCATAGGTAACACCACCTACTGCTATTTCTTTAATATTTGCTAAGAAATGCAGTAAGTTCATTTCACAAACCAGGAAGTTTGTCTTCTTTGTGATCCGTGCTTGCAGTGAGAAGAAGGTCACCACCACATCCGTGACCTCTACACATAGCCTCTCTTTGTAGTAGAAGCAAGTGGATGGGATCATGGAAAATCACAGAGACATATTCTCCTCACCCACCGGGGTACAAACACACTTCCAAGTCAAGCGTCCAATTGATCTAACCCCCAGTGCACCTCTACCTAATATACCAGTCTATCGTCGCTCACTGATGGAAAATGACGAAATCAAGCACCAGATCCAAGAGCCGCTTCAAAAAGGGCACATCCGACCCAACTCCTCCATTTGCGGAAGCTCGATTTTACTAGTGCAAAATAAATATGGGACATGGTGGTTCTGCATTGATTATATAACATTAAACAAAATCACAGTCGGGAACTGGTACCCGATTCCCTGAATTGATGACCTTCTTGACCAACTCAAGGGGGAAAATTTCTTCAACAATATTGACCTAAATCCAAGCTACCACCGGGTTCCCATCGAATTGACTGATGTATGGAAGACAACTTTCAAATCTAAAGAAGGTCTCTTTGATTGGCTGGTCATGCCCTTTGGCTTAACAAATGCACCAACAACTTTCATGATATTGATGGATGATGTATTGAGACCCTTCACCAACTCTTTTTTGGTGGTATATATGGATGACATCCTCATATTCAACAGAACTTGGGAGGAGCACATGCAACATATTCAATAGGTTTTGAGCACTCTTTGGAAGCAAAATCTATATGACAACTTGGAAAAATGATCCTTTTGCATGAACAAGGTGCAATACTTTGACTACATTTTTGATGAGCATGGGGTACATGTGGATCCAGCTAAGATCCAAGTCATCTGTGACTGGCCAACCTCGACCACACTAACCGAGCTTCAGAGCTTCTTGGGACTTTCCAACTTCTACTGAAGGTTCGTGTTGGGATTCTCTCATATTGCATGGGCCCTCAGCCAAGTAACCAAAGGAGGTTGCAAGGAAAATTTTTCATGGGGGAAGGAACAAAAACAAGCATTTGATGATCTGAAGCATCGTTTGTGCTCAGCTCCAGTACTCTCCTTACCTGATAAGAAACAATTGTTTAATATTGAGATCGATGCCTTCAAATATGTTGTAGGAACAGTTCTCACTCAGCACAATCATCCAATATCATACCATAGTGAGACACTCTCAAATACCATCCGAAAATACCCCACCTATGAAAAGGAAATGTATTCCATTATGTAAGCCTGTTGCCAATGGAAACATTACATTTTGGGAAAGGAGACAATCATCCATAATGATCACAAGCCTCTATAGTTCATAAAGACACAGGGGAAGTTGAAAAATGACTGCCATAAAAAGTGGTCCACATACATGCAACAATTCCATATCAACATAAAGTATAAGACATGGAGTATAAATCGTGTCGCTGACTGCCTTAGTTGAACTCATGTTGCTGCACTCACCACCGTGCTCCACTCTTATGGGCATGAGGCATCTGAGTGGCCCCAACTTTATAAACGTGACCCTAACTTCGCCACCACTATAATATCTTTGGTACATGCACAAATTTCACTGATTTTCACATTCAGGATGGATTATTATGCCATCTGGGCCACCTTTGTGTTCTCGCAAAAAATATTGCAAAGATGATTTGGGAGGCTCAGTACAGTCGGATGGCAGGCCATTTTGGCATGGAGAAAACTGTGTCCATTCTACATAAACATTTCTATTGGCTAAAACTTCGACAATACGTCAACAAGTATATCATATCTTGCACTGCCTGTGCCATTTCCAAGCCAACCATCAAGAAGCAAGGCTTATACACCCCTCTTCCTACTCTCAAGAGGCCTTGGGAATCCATCTCTATGGATTACATGTCTGGAATTCCGTCCACCAAGAAAGGAAATAGTTTTGTATTTGTGGTGGTTGATCAGTTCTCGGAGATGGCCATTCTCACAACCTGCAAGAAGAGCATCACAACAACATATACTGCCAAGCTCTTCTTCGAACATGTGTGGGTCCATTTTGGGATACCATGGACCATCATCTCATATCCGGACAACAGGTTCCTCAACACATTTTGGTCGAGTCTTTGGTCACTCTTGGACACCAATCACTAAATCCACTGCTTTCCACCCCCAAATCGATGACCAAACATAGGTCATCAATCAAATGATTGTGCACATCCTGCATATGTATAAATATAAGCATCCACGTACATGGGATGAGAGTCTTCCCTATGTTCAACACAACTACAACATGGCTCTCCATAGCTCCACCAGCCATAGCCCATTTCAGGTGGGGCTGGGATTCCAACCCTCAGGTCCCATTGATGTTGCAATACCTATTGCAACCACACAAGCATAATATTCCCATGTTCAATTTGAGGCTGACAAAGCCACTAGATTCATTGAGTGGATTCAACACATCATCCAACATGTCCATGAGATTTTGTAGAAAGGCAATGCTAAGTACAAGCAACACCATGATCAACATCGGGTATCACACCATTTTCAGGTGGGAGACAAGGTCTGGTTACATTTTCGGAAAGAGCACCTTACAAGGCCCCATTGGAAGCCTCTTCCACTTCACTATGGGCCTTACACTATGACCAAGGTTGTGAGTGGAAATTATTTTGAGCTCAACACTCCACCCTTCCTTGGCTTGCACCCATTGTTCAATGTGAGCCTCCTTCGACCATATTTTCCACCATTATTGGACACCTCAGAGATCGCAGAATAGTTGAAACCAACATAGCTCAACCTTGACTGCATGGAACATGCATCCACTGATAAGATAGTGGACACACAGGTCAAGGGAACTTACCAACATAGGATCCAGATTTATCAGGTTGTCAAGGTAGGGCAGCTCCTGCACCAAGGCAAGTGGCTCACCCGGTGCCAAATTTAGTAGAAATTTCCTCACCTGATGGGGGCACTCAACACAATGGAGACCATTTATTCCTAAGGGGGGAGGACTGATTTAGGTGGATATTGGTGGCCACCTACCTATTTCAACTGGTTCATCTTGATAGGTTTTAGTTCAACACGTTTCTCTGTAATGATGACATTTCTTTGTAATTTGTGGGTTATACACTTCTGGGGATGTCTTGAATCCCTACACAGTATCCAGGTGTATATTGGTGGCCACCCACCTATTTCAACTGGCTTATTTTGAAAATTTTCATGTCAGTACATCTTTATTTACTTATTGGGTCGTTTTGGGGCCCTAAACAATGTTTTTTTGGCTTGCCACAATTAAACTGTATACATAGTCAAAGTTTAACAACACAATGTGTAGTTATCAAAAATACCTTTCCAACAGGCTATCACATGCCTAAAATAGAGGTCGTATGAAAAAATTACGACCCTGGGAAGTTGAGGTACCAACTTACCCATCGGGGCCCACATAAATTTTGTTCATCTCCTAGGGTTAGGTTTTTGTATTTCTAGGGTTTTGGCATTCATGAGTAATGTTAAAAAGGCCTCTGGAGCCTCATTGTAATCATTTTTCTTAGATGGATGCACGTAGCAACCACATCTCTTCTCAGAGATAACTACCACCATTCGAGCAAGTTGTTTCAGTTTTGTAGTTTTACAGTTCAAGCCTATTTTCTTATTCAATATAAGCTATTGTTCACTAGATATATGTTGTTGTTCTCTGTATCTCTATTTTATTGTATTCAATCTATTATTCATTTCGTTCCGCTCATAAATTCAGATCACTGCAAATAATGGAATTTCCACTGTCAACATTTCTTATGCCATACAATTAATTTGATTGGAAGTCGAAGATTCTAATTCTTCTCATAAGCAAAGGCTTATATCGAATAATTATGGAAACATAAACAAATTCCACTTCTACCAATGAGAAATCTAATTTTCTCAACATACAAAATATGGAGTTTGGACTTATCTTCCCATCGGTTTATCCTAAAATACAATTCCATGTTGAATCACTCTCAACTCCAGATGAAGTATGGAACAAATTGGAGGTCCTTTTTTGGATAAAGGAAGAGTGTGAAGAATGCATGCCAGAGATTGCCAAGACAAAGCCCACAAAAAAAGTCATTGGAAGAACAATCTTATAAACTTCTTTTCTTCCTCTTGATGTAGATCACATAAACTTCTTTTCTTCCACTTGAAGAATATCACATAGATGATACTTCCTATTATTCAGATCATATTTCATAACTTATTTCTAAGTATGAATCATAAGTACATGAACATGCATGTGGAAATCTAGATCCAAGACCCAAATGGGCATATTCCATCCTACTGACAACGGACGATCTTGCGGATGATACTTTGATCCTAGAAGGATGAGATCCAAATTTGAGGAGGCTCCACATGATCTCACAACCATAGAACTAGTAATTCCCATGAATTTCTACATGGTTTTGGCATCCAACCCTCATGCCTATGTAGAGGTTGAAGGGAATCCATATTGTAAAACTGCCATAAGTGAAGGGGATTTTTATCTTCTTCTTTCCAATTAGAGCAAGTGGATAGATATGGAAATCACTTACTTCATCATATCCATACAAAAATCTACATATTCAACAAAAAATTCAGTGAGAAAACACTGACACATTTGCTAGGTCTCTTTGGAATCAAGAGTTCAACTACAAAGAAGTAGTCCTAGTCAACATTGTGTTTTGAGGGGGGATTTTTTTCGCATGTGGTTTTCCCTTCTCAAATTAATAAAACATACTTGATTAAAGAATCAGTAATTAAGGGTGGATGGTCTTACGTCATTCAAACTGATTTTGTTTCAAAATAATGATCAATGGAGGTTGACATAGTGGATTATAGGAAATATGATTCATCATTATAGGACACAATATTGGAAGAAGATGGTGAATATGAGGCTAGAATGTTTGATGATGAGACTTTAGTTCCAATTAAAGAGCTTTAAAATGAAGATTTAATTCACGTGGCTACTAATGAGGGAACTGATGAAGTGGATGCAACTAACAAGGGAACATATGAAGTGGATGCATACACGATCGATGAACATTGTGTTCCTATTGACAATTATGACTTATTGATTGAATATTATCTTCTATACTTACGTTTAATATTGTATCATTTTTTTTCCCGAGGTAATAATTCTTGGGAAACCTCTGAGTACTTCCTCACTTCGTTGATGGTAAATAGGGTAAACCGTCAACCCTGATTACAAGGCCTAACCCCAAGGGGAACATGATATTTGAACCCGTGACCTCCTCCACCAGGGATAGCTTCACGTCTGGCTAAGAACCACTTTAGCTAACCCTTGGGGATATTTAGTATTGTATCATATAGTTGATGGCTTATAATTTACCAATCATTAATTTTATTATATATTGCCAAGTAATTATTTATTTTTATATATCACCAATCATTATTACTCATTTTATGCACTCCCATGCTATGATATGCATATGCTCAACAATTTTGCATATATTGAACTACATTAAGATAGAATCCTCATTCCGACATGAGATCATCAATTTCTAATGCATGTGTGTCTTTCTTTCTTCCTAGTTTTGTGACACTGAATATTCTAAGATTTTTAACAAAATGTGGACTAAATACTCAATCAACTCTCTTTTTCATAGAAAAAATCTTTTTAAACCACAAATATTGATCCAAATAACAACTTTCTTATCACTTAGTCATAAATCCAAGGTGATATCTCTTCTTTTTGACACAATTGTTATGTGACTTAGACAAATTTATTTGTTTCATGCCTACACTAGCTTCAACTAGATTTTGCCATTTTGGATTTTTATCCAACTTGATATGGTGTTTGATATATTGTGAAATTGTTATGGATTGATAATATAATGTTGACCAGTTATAATCTATCTATTTTGTCTTCTATTTGTGGCCATTTAATGATTGTTATTTTGTCTTTTTTATCCATGGTGTTTCTTTCTTCTAGCACTCTATTCTATCTTGTGGCTAGCTATTATATTGTATATTTATAACATTTTCTATATTTCAAAACTTATTCAAGTAGTAACTTTTAGGATTATATATTTGTGTTCTTTATTTCATCAATTATGCGTTTTTTTTAGTGTGTACATAAGCATGCATGTACGAAGGAGAAATATGCCAACATGAACTTGTTTAACATAGTATATTATCTAGGAATTGTGTGAAAACATGTTGGGTCCTTTTTTTCTTATTCCCAAGTTGTTTTCTAAGCACTGCACTACATAGCCTAAGTGTTTCCCTCTTGAACCAATCACTTTGTATTTTTCACCCTTCTCTCT